>CABFOS010123252.1:0-24177 GCA_900660315.1 Diretmoides pauciradiatus | reverse complement strand
AGGAGGACAAAAGCTGCGGTACAAAGACCAACTGAAAGGAACACTGAAGAGGTGCAACATCAAACCCAACGAACTTGAGGCAGCTGCAGCTAATCGACCGCTGTGGCGTTCGCTGTGCCATGACGGGGTCATGTCCTGGAGGAGTGTCGGAACCAACACCGGAGGGATCGGCGGCAGCGAAGACACCATCCTGCAGTTCCTGAACCATCCCAGCCCCCTGATCCAGGCCTGACATGTCCCCACTGTGGTAGGACATGTGGCTCCAGGATTGGGCTTCATAGTCACATGGAAACCAGATCAACAAAATGGAAGCTATGTCATCTTTGACTACGATGGACCGCCTAAGCAGGCAAGTGTGTGTGTGTGTGTGTGTGTGTGTGTGTGTGTGTGTGTGTGTGTGTGTGTGTGTGTGTGTGTGTGTGTGTGTGTAAGAGTACTGTCGAACCTGCATGTGTGTGCACACCAATGTGGCGTGACTTTATAAGGAACAGGAATGTGTATAACTCACTTATCGAATAGAAATACTGGATGATCTATGCATTTGTAGCATTTGTAGACACACACTTTTCATCTGGGTCTTATTTGGAAGGTCCCCTCTTATACTCTTCTATGGGTTTTGTCTTCACCTTTGACCACACACACACACACAGGTTAGCCTACTGAATTTGCCATATTAGTATACAGAATTTCAACCCGGTTGTTTAGACTTCAGTGCTTGTTTTGGTACAATTAGTCTAGAAAACTGATAACATGACATTGTTTCTCTCCAATGGCATTGAGGATGTGTGTTTGATTAAATATTTTCTAGCACTGCGCTGTGCTCTAGCAGTGCACAAACTCAAAAGATTTTGGACAAATGTAAAGAAAATCAACATCAAACAAAATTAGTACAGGTAACATTAAATTCACCTAAATCGACTTAAGCTGGTGATAAATGCCTCAAATTGAACACAGTGTAGTCCTTACCCCACTACTGCTAACCCTGCTTGAAGAATCACATTAAGCTTTATTGGACTTTTACAAAGAATCGGTTATCTGGTGTGAGGTGGATAATTGTGTCTTGAGGGATGCCCTGGTGCTATAAGGACAACATTTCAAAAAGATAAATGTGATCATGTGGGAAAAGATCATTTTGATCTGTAATAGAGCTCAGAATGAAAAATGTCTGCTTAACATTTCCACTACTGTCATTCACTGTCGGGTTTTTTTTAGGAATGTACAGCACTGTATCACTGGAACGGAACTGCTGAGTAGACCACTGCCTCAGTAAGTCAGTTGGATTCCTTTCTGCTTGTTCAACCCAGCCTCTCCTATGACGGTTGTCCTCAACTACTGATCTAGCCATGCAGCCAGATCACATTGGGAGTGATGGGGCTGAAGTGCTTGCACCATGAACTAAATCTGTGAAGAGCACAGTTCACTGCTGGGGAATATCCCTCATTGTTATTTGCAATAAAGTCCTGGCAATGTTCCAGATACTGAAGGGACTATTTCATAATATAGCATATATAATTGTCAAAAATCAAAGCACTTCAGGGAAAAACAGACGCACAGTCAACATGATTTTCACAGCTACATAGTTAAGAGATCCTGAGAACAACATCAGGATGTCATCTTTATTGCCTTTGTCAACCTTTCCATGCCCTTTTGGTGGCATCCTCAGGCGCAGGTGCCATCCACCATGACGGTCTTCATTATAGATACACACCACTCACAATAGTCCCGTCATTCAAAAACCTGGCCAGTATCCTCTCCAACTGTTCAATAATCAAACTAGAACATACATCTCCATACTCCAAGCCATCTAGATAATCATCCTCTGTGATAACTCTAAAGACTGGGTTAATTATTGCCACCACGTCTGGTCCGCAATCGATTCTGCATACAGCAGTATTACTGCAAAGCATTCTTGGACTCACCAGCTCATGTGCCTCACACTGAAATTCTTGGAAAGACCAACTGCAGAAGTGTTCAAGCCATGATCAACAGGACAACCCAGGTTCAAACCCCTTGATCAGTATCTGCCCTTTTCAACTGTCCTTGAGCAAGTCACTGAACCGCTACCAGCTCAGGGGTCTTTTTAGCTGACCTTGCACTCTGACCCCCTTGGAGGGGGGACAGTGAAAAGACCATGTCCACTGGGATCAATAAACTGCTTTGTTAATAGTATAGAATCTTCCTGAGTATTGGTCACTCCAATAGGGAAAAGTTTTTAATTGGAGTGAGGTAGTAACATTAGCATGACCTGTGTGAGACTTTTACTGTGAGTAGAACTATCTTACGTTTATTACTTTTTTGTTGTTGTTTTGTTAAGAATGAAGAATTATTGCAAAATATATTATATTATATCATATATTATATTGTGGTATTGTAGTATTGTATGGATGGTAGTATTGTAGTATAGTATTATTGACGGTAGTATTGTATTATACATTATATTATTTATGTTCTTTTCTTTTGTATTACTTTGCGGATACTGACGTTTATTATTTTTTGTTGTTGTTTTGTTAAGAATGAAGAATTGCAAAATACGAGGATTGTAAATGTTAAGAATGAAGAATAATTGATAAAAAATAGTAGGCTATTGTAAAAGATGAAAATGTAGTTTTACTTGGAAGTGAAGGATAGGGGTAGGACAAGATAAGCATAGGCTTCATCCTACTCCTTTTCGAACAGTGATATAATTTGTTTGTTATTGTTTTAAAAAAATTCATGTTCGAAATAAAGATCCATTCATTGATTCATTGTTATTCTTACAGACACCAAATGGACCGAACGCGTTTGAGCTGAAGGGCTTCCGTAGGTCTGACTGAGTGGTGGGTTTGTGACGCAGCAGCGCTGAACGGACAGAGAATTCCAACTGTCAAGATGGCGACATCGGAGCCGGTAAGGCAGACAGAGAAAGCTGGAAGAAAATCCACTAGCACACAAGTAGAAACCAAAAACTGACCATATATGATGATGTTGTCATATATTCTCGTGTAATTGGAACCACACCCGCTGTGTTCTGGGGGATTCTCGTGTTTTAGGATCCTGACGGTTCAGTTCGTGTGGATTGTGGCTAACATTAGCATGCACAGCAATGTGATGGATAAGGGGGGTGGCAGGGCAGGGAGGGTCTGACTGGACACCGTTCACTCGTCCTCCATTCATTGATTCGTTTAATCTGCCTCCATATTAAAGTTATCAGTCTGTATTATTTCGAACACACAGTTGGTTTTTTTAAGCGCTCGTCTTGTGATATTAATAAATAAATTCGTGACATCTGGACACGTGTGCCTCGATGCCAGCTAGCACGTCTGCTAAAACTAATGCTAGCTAACACTAGCTAGCCTAGGTAGTGTAGCTTAGGTTGTTCTCATTGGCTGGCCGGACCAACCCAACGCGAACTAGCTGGGCTTCTCTCGTAACCTAGTTAAATTGGTGACATTATCACGAGTGAAATTATGTTATAGGACTTGAATGTCTTTTTGCCTGATCGTTAGTTGCCTTTGCTACCTTTGTACTTTTATATAGTAACTACTATTGTCCATGTAGGAGTCGGAATGAATTAGCTATTTAAATGCATAGCTTACTTATTCAATACCAACAATAGGTTTGGGCTTTTAAAGGAATATGATGCCATTGGTGTCTTCATGTATCTTTTCGTTCCTCTTCCCAGAAAGCAGCTGAGACTGAAGAACCCCAGACTGACAGCCCTGTGGTTGCCAGTTCTGAGCAGTATGTTAAACACCCCTTGCAGAACAGGTACGGATCAAACATTTCATTCATGTTATTCATTGAGAAAGTTAAAATAGTATTCCTGTTCTATGTGTTATGTCGTCACTTGTGGACTCACACATAGGCGGTTTACCAAATTTGCAATACTAGTATATGACTCATTACTGTGGAATCTGAAATAATATGCTTAGACTTTGTCCTTGCCATGTTTGGGTGGGATGTACTGCTTGTTTTGGCCGCAGAGTAGATAATGCAGTAAAACTGTTTTATTCCAGTGCCACTGAAGATGTGTGTTCAATGAGACACGTATTCCAATCTTGTTTTCTGTAGTGGTGTGGTGTTGATTACATTCAGTTGTGCTGTAAGACTTTATTCAAATGTAAAGAGCAGCATTACATTTAACATTCAAGGAGAGGGGAGGAGTTATGACCAAAAAAATGGCATAAATAATCCAGGTCCAGGCACTCAAGGTGTCACACCCCGAAGAAGGCGCAAGCTGACATGCTTTGGTGTATTTTTATGGACTCTAGCCCATTGAATTAAAGGCCTTTTACATTTTTCATCAAACCTACCTTGAGTGCCTGGACCTGGATTATTTATGCCATTTTTTCGGTCATAACTCTTCCTCTCTCCTTGAATAGTATTCCCTTCCATGGGCACCGGTGGTTTGAGGGACACCAGTAGTGCTCCTGTTATCTCTCTATTACATTTAACATTGTTTAAAGACAACATCAAAATTTTATAAATTTATACAATTTGAAAGTGGCAATTTGCTTGAAATTGCATTTAGTTCCTCAAATGTAATGAAATGTGGACCTTGGCCCAGATATCTGGATATCCCTCCTTGGAGCGTCATATTAAGCTTAATGGGTCTTTTACAAAGATTTGGTTATTTGGTGTGTGGTGGATAGCAACCCGAGAAAAAGGATGGCAACCGTGGGATCAACGATTCTAAAAGATAAATGTGATATGATTTAGGAGCAGGCTATATTATTTATTTAGTCCATGATTTGAATTGGACCACAGAGTAAAGATTCTTAGCCTCCTATATATCAGTGTTGACACAGTTGTCATTCACTGTTGTCTTTTTAGAAATGTAACAGTTATGTGCTGGTGACAACCTATTCAGTAGCACTGTACAGTTGGTGGGGAAATGCTGAGTAGACTACTTACTTAGTAAGTCACTTCTAGGCCTTTCTGCCTGTTCAGTCCAGCCTGAGGTGAAGCTTGTCCTCAACCACTGTTCTATCATGGCCCGTGTAATCATATCATTATGATTTTAGACTCTCAGATTTGATTTAACTGTATCAGGTGTTGATAAGATGCATCCACCATGAAACCCTTAATAGTAGATGTCTCATATAGATGGTGTTGAAGTCACTGTCTTCTGGATAACCTGGAATTAGCAAGGTAGCTGTGTGGTGAAATGTTGTTCAAGAATATATGTGGTAACTTCATCTTTCAAATCGCCTTCACACTAATTACAAGTCCCGATTGAATCCATCCGACCTCGTCTGACATGTTTGTTTACATGCCCTCAACTGGGTTCACCAGAGGAATTAAGCCTGTGTGCTGTCTCGCCTCTGCACCAATGTTGTGTAATAATTTGTGTCACTGGGTTAGCAACATGGTACCAGTACTTCCTCTCTCTAGCATTAGCCTGCGCTGTTTGACTGCTGATTTGGCTTTTGTTGAATATTACATGAGTCTTTTCAGCACGAGGGGTGGGGGGTTAGGGTTGGTTACTGTTGTAGGTGGGGGGCACAGGGTTCAGCCGATGCCCCTTTTCTGCCCTCACCCCTCCCCTACTAGGCCTACCCTTCCTGGGAATAGATGAAAGAATAATGGCACCCCTCATAAACAATGGGTGTGTTTGTAGCGGGGATGATGGCCTGGTTTCTCTGTTCTTTTGCATTCATATGCATGCCTAGCTAACTAGCTGTTTTGTTCTGTGGTGAAATAGCCTCTTTATCTGAGTTTGGTTAATAGGACTCTGGTTTAACTTATTTTGATGTTGCTATGAGATGCCAATGCCATCCTATTCTGTTGAAAACATTGGTATTTTCTAGTTTTACTGAGGCAAACGCAGGTTTACATGATCAGGAGCATTGCTGATTCGGTCAAGGCTTGATTACGTTCATTCTTAACATTGCCAGTTTCATCTTTCTTGTATGGTTTTTTCCTCCAGTCCTATGAATATTAAGTGCGTATTGTGAAAGAGATTGTTGTTCTTTCCTCTCATAGATGGGCCCTGTGGTATTTCAAAAATGACAAGAGCAAAAGCTGGACAGAGAACTTGCGTCTCATCTCAAAGTTTGACACAGTGGAAGACTTCTGGGCGTAAGTGTTCTTCACTTACCCTGTAATGTAATCATTTTGTTACCATAACCAGAGTGTAAAGGGGGGATGATTCAAAAGAACGGGCTTTCTTTGTGCATGTTTAGTCTTTGACTTATTGACTGAAAAGCACATGAACAAGGATAAAGTAAAGGCACAGCAACACAATACACAAAGCACAAAACCCCCTTGGTACTAGTCGATCTTACTTTGATCACTAGCCCTTGTGGTGCTGCCAAGTGTAGTAGCGCGATGCCTTCACTTGTGAAAAGTGAAGAAAGTTTTCTCTTAATCACTTTAAAATGTAAAGCATTGTTGAAACTTATGTCGCTTTTCCACTGGGAAAACCCCCCGCTTACACCTGTTAACATCCGGCCTTTTCCTGCAGTGGGAAAGGGTACACCCGGTATTCAGACCCGGGTCAAATGACTCTGCAACCGACCCATTATTCACTTATACACAGATTGATGTTGCCAAAAGTCACGCTCCAGGTGACTCTTGATGGCCTGTGTGCTAAATCCGCTTCTTTCATGTCATGTTGGGCTGGGCGATAAACCTCTTCTTCTTACCAACAGAATTCTACTGGACACAATCATTTCAATAACTAGCCTACACAACATTTATGCACACACATTATGAGCTCGCATCTAGATTGGGTTGCCAGTTCAGGTTGAATTCATTCCAGGAGATTTCATTCATCCCTCCCCCCCTTGGAACATGGCATATACCTAATTCTGCTTTTCTTAATAAGCCACGGCCACGGACATATTTACAAGGAGGGATAACTGAGCAAACGTTTTGGTGCACTTTCTCAGTCAACACAGTCACTGCACAATATTGAACATTTGACAATTAAATCCTTGAATCAAATTATGACCGGTCAAATTATTATAATATTATTTATAAAGATTTTTCTATATCGCCCAGCGCTAATTGTGTTTTTCTAGTTGCACAGCACTGAAAATGTTCCCACTACAGTTGGGTATCTTTGGTTTTTTGCTGTCAGTGCTATATTTTCTTTTTTTTAAATCTAACAATGACTGTTTTGATTCCTGCATTTCAAATAATTCCAAGTACAGTATGTAATATATGATACTGTTTTATTTGGTTTAGATTTTTTGTTGTGGCCTTTATTTAAAATTGACATTAATCCTTTTTCTTACAGATTATACAACCACATACAGCAACCAAGCAAGCTTGGCTTTGGCTGTGATTATTGCTTATTTAAGGTAAGGGCTTTCAGAAATGTAATATGATTTATTATACAGAGAATTTTTCTTTTTGTCTGTTCACCATCTGTGTTATTTCAGCACGTAAACCTAAGAAGTTTTGGTAGCAGTGATAAACCTATTCAATGGAAATTCATAGTTGAAATACGATTTTAAGAAAGCATGACTGCATTTAGTTTACGTAAGCAAGGGAACTCTTCCTGAATCTATAGTTGTTCTTTTAAGAAACCGGAATCATCAACACTATTCCACATCTTTGTTCACATTGTGTGCCAGGATGGGATCAAGCCGATGTGGGAAGACGACAGGAACAAACTGGGAGGTCGATGGCTGATGACCCTCAGCAAACAGCAGAGACACAACGACCTTGACCGCTACTGGATGGAAACGGTAAGGCCGCACTCGGCTCTGTGCGTTCTCATAGCGCAGCGGGCCAACTCCTAGATGAACAGACATCAACACATACCCACTGTAACAGCTGAGTTTTATAATCGGTTATACTTTGTGTATTATGCAGCTCTTGTGTTTAGTCGGCGAATCATTTGATGAGGCCAGTGAAGATGTGTGTGGAGCTGTGGTCAACGTCAGACCTAAAGGTGACAAAATAGCCATCTGGACCAGCAACTGCCAAAACAGGGACGCCATCATGACGATAGGGTAAGATACGCCGTTACTAGGAAATGATGCGAGCAATGCAACGTGTACAAGTGAATTATTCTAAGCTGAGTTGCTACCTCCGTTTAACCACTAGATGGTGACACTCAGTTATGATTAGATTTCACATAGAACACATTCATGTCTCTGTCTCTCCACAGGCAAAATTATAAAGAGCGTCTGAGCCTCCCCGGCAAAGCCATGATTGGCTACCAGTCACATGACGACACGTCCAGTAAGAGCGGATCCACCACCAAGAACATGTACTCCGTTTGAAGAAATCCCCTCTTTCAACTTGCCGTAGATTTAAACAATTACCAACAATTACCATCACATTAATTATGAGTTGTCAACTACTGTAGTGTCCATCCTTTTTATTGAAAAGAGAATTGTTCATAGTGTGTACAGTTGGAGCTTCCGCCAACCTGAGAAATCAGCTGATCATGAAGTGTCTTTAGGTACAACTGGGGAGGAAAAAGGAAAGGAGGACAGCATTTCTGCAGAAGCTGTTGGATGTGAGCTAGAGAACACAAATAAGTTACTTTTAGAATTGAAGGGTTCTGTGATTTAATACCAGTGACTGCCCGTAGCTTAGCTGAAGAGGAGCTTTTTCATTACTTAAGGCTTGGAGTTGCAAAAAAAACAAACACATTTCTTAACTATAAGATCTTGCATTTTTCTCATGCAAAGTTCTCACTCCTTATGAGAAGTGTTTCTCACCTCACGGGATAAGAGAGTAGGCAACTTTATTCATTCACAGAGCAAATTTTAAGGGCAATTTTAACTTGATTTATCCAGAGGTGTTAAGCATTAGTTGGGCTTGCAGGTGCACCTGCTTGAAGACTACAATATCTTAAAGGTTTGTAAAAGATTAGCTGTGGTCACACTCCAAAGTGTGGGATTTGGAAAAAAAGGCCACTTATTGTTTCAGCCATGCTGGAATTGTGGAATATTGCTTGTAGTACTATTTTGAACTCTTGTTTTTTTTCTTCCCCTTACATTTATTTATAATGTATGCATTGCAGTTGAACAACTTAGTTGGAAAACAACCACGAAAATCATGTTTATTCAAATTTTGTTTATTTTTTTCCTTTTTGTTATTGAGGAGGTTAAGAATGTGGACTACTGCTTAATATAGAACATTTTTTTACAGTGTATCATACAGTAAAGATGATTGGACAGAATTAGGTGTGCTTTTCACTGTTTTCTTCCTAAAAACTGTAGATATGTCGCACTACTCTCTGGGTTGATGCGAAGGAGAGATGATATTCATTGTGAAATGATTTTGCTCATAATGTATCTTTATTATCTGTAATTCCAGGATGTATATTACCTTCTTTCAAGTAAAGGTTAAGTGCTTTGCATTAAAACCGGAACCATGTGGTCTCATTTTATGAGGATTTCCTCTTTTGGTTTAAGTAATTCTCTCTTGTGCAATAAACTAAACTCCAGTAGTTCTCAATGCCGGTGCTTTGGTACCGCCGTCCTGCTGGTTTTCATTCTAGCCATCTAATCAGGGACTTGTTTACACCTGGGACACATGGTGAATGCAATTAACTACCTGGTAGGATAGAAAACCAGCAGGGTGGTGGTGCTCCATAGCTCCAGGACCAGGATTGAGAACCACCGAGCTAAAGCGCAGCAATGAATCTTGGAAAAATAGTTGAGAAAACATGTAGACCAAATTGCTTTTAGTAAACAAGCTTTTACAGAACAACCACTTTGTTATGAATTACATCCATCAGTTTAATGCCACTTGCAGTAAAAAGTACCACTGAATATCTTCAAATTGTACCTTCTAGATTGGTGTTTTTCCACCCTGGTGCTGGATCACCACCACCCTGCTGGTTTTCTATCCTACCACCTAGTTCATTATACCTGGTGTGTCCCAGGTGTAAACCAGTCTCTGATTAGAGCCAAACAAGCAGGGAGGTGGTACTCCAGGACCAGGGGCTAAACTCACAAAACATTCTTAAGAAGAATTTTCTTCTTATCTACTTAAGAGAAAAAGAAAATGCTGTATTCCCCCAAAAACATTTTAAGAAAAAACTTGAAAAGGATTCAAATTCTTGAAATTGTTTTTCTTAAAAATCATGGTAAATAACCTCTTAAAGTAATTAAGATACAGTAGCATCACACTTGTCTTAAGTCCAAAATGGTATGCTTTATTACCAAAACATCTAGATGTTCACTGCAGTAGACCATACCTAAAACGCTTGTAAAGGGAAGGGCTGAGAAAACACCTATTGCACATAATGCTTCAGGTTGTGCAACTTTTCCTGTCCATAGCTTGTTCTGTGAGGACATCTTGCCCTTAAACATGAGGTCATGGATGCCTATAGTATAAAACATCCACTCAAACAGGATCTTGTGACGCAAATGGAATTTTTGTACACCTGACTGGTCCCACAGCTTCCAAGCTGCAGTTTAAAGATCAGTGGAAGTAGATGTGCTTTGAATAATCATGAGATTATCTTGTCTTTTGGCCTTTAGTATTGTACCATTTGAGGAATTCTTGACTGCTATCCATTAATTGTTGATTATGGTAACAATAAAATAATTGCATCATATAAATAATAAAAAGGTGTATGATTGAAGGAAATGTTTAAAAAAAACGGGGGGAAGAACGACTAAGACCTTGTTTATGTTATATTATATTTGTTCTGGTGGCAGAGCATCACAATGGATTTGGTAATTGTAGGCTACATAACATGTACAGCATGACTGACATGCTTTGTTCATGTACTGTCTCAGAAATGAAGTTAATCTGACAACAATGACTAATTCGAGATACCAAACTATATTTGGCTTTATCAAGCTAGTCTGGTTTGTTCAATAAATTATGTAAATCAGTACAGTAACTTCCTTGATCAAATGAACCTGAGGAAACCCTTTTACCTTATTAGGGGAAAAAACACAATGCTTAAAGGCACAGTAAAGAGAATCTACATAGAATTACTGGGAAAAAGTATCAGGTGGGTGGGTTGAAACTGGAAAACATGAGATGATGTATAATCCAGCAAAAAAATTCAAGGCCGAGAAGAAAATGTTGTAAAAAGTATTTGTCCAGCCACTGTCCAGCCATTTAACTTTCAAGCCTTAATAAGTCCATCTGCTGTACTCATGTCTCTTCACTGGACGCCGGCAGCCCTACATCAGGATGTACTCAACATCAAAGGCTTCTCTTCCTCTGGCTTGCTCAGCAGATTAGAAAGCATGGAGGACGAGAAAAAACAGAACTCCAAAGCATAACTCAGCTCAAACAGCTCCAGGTTGACACTGAGCATCCACTCAAATATGGCCGATAAGTGAACATACCAGTATTGCTCCTGGGGAAATAAAACAGTGTCTGAGGGAATGAAGTGTTAAGGATGTACATAACAGGTGTTTGTGGCAGGTCTCAGTCACCTCTAGTAGTGGAATGTGTCACAAATAAATTAATGTTTAATTGTTTGTGAAAGCCTTGGTTTGTAAAATATGTCCTGGATTGCCTAAATTGAGATCAAGACCTTAATGGATAAATGAAGTACATAGATACAAAGGTTAAAATAATACTATGAGGCCTCTACTTCAACCATCTGGACTGGTTTGGCCAGTCTCACTTTGTAAGATGTAATTAAGTTACAGTCCTCCAAAATCCAAAGCGATGACGAACATTAATAAACCATAATAAGCCAAACCTGCTTTTCCAACTGACTCATTGCACATGAATGTGGTTAACCGAAATTCATGAAAGGATACAGCTGATGGTGACAGTGACTTGGACCACAGTGGAGATGATGCGTATTGGGTAGATAAACTTCTCAAATCCAGTCAGCACACACTTCCTAGTCAGTGCAGTGAGCAGTGTAGTGTAGAAGCAGATGCACGTGAAACTAGCAGCAGCTCCGAGGTAGTGCAGGAGCGGCAGGTAACCTGGCTGTGGAGGACAGTCAATAGATTCACTAGCATCAATAAACAGTCAATTGTCAACAGAACAACCGTTTATAAGGATTACTACACATGGGTCGGTGTGGATTTTTGCATTCGATTAGTCATGGGAAATCTGGTGCTGTACTGTAAATCTGACAATATGTGCCTGAAAAAGTGTTTATGATGTTATGTTTCAAAGTGTAGAAGAGGTGTACAAGGCTTTGTTAGCTTTGGTTGTGCTCTGAGTCTTTATAGATGAAACAAAACAAATAGTTTCCTACCTTTGTTTGCTCTTTAGACAGGTGCAAACTAAAGCTGTTATCGCTTATTGTCCAGCATATAGGCTAACATTATACCCTGAGGTCTGGACCTGCTAGAGCTTACTATTTTGTGGCATGGTTTTCTCTCACTGACGTGTGTATTGCGAATTTGATGCACCAATTTAATGCTGCTAGTGTTATTTAGTGCCAGTATTTAATGAAACATATTACAATACAAATAAGTACTCACATTGCAGTTTCCAGCTATGAACGCACCGATAGCTGCCACCACACCAAAGGCCAGTGCAAACCTACTCAGCATGGAATGAACAGCATTTCTCTCCATGATATGGGCATGGTGGAAAATGCAGAACACCAGAACTAAGGAGGAGAACCAAAATTGGTATAATGCATGTCATTCATTTATATTATTGAGTGTGTGTGTTAAGTCTTCAGTAGGTAAACTCACACAGAAAGGAGCTGGCATTGATTGTGGCAGTAAAAAGGGAATTTTCTGGTGATCTGGATCCACTTGAGCTGAAACAGGAAATTAAATGAATTGTTCAGTCATTTATTTCAATGACTCAAACGAATGACAATGCGAATGATGTGAAAGGTGAAATTGAAAAACCTGAACCACATTTGTGTAGGTGTGTGCTTATACAGTCTAGTTACCTTATGGTGGGGACCAGGCAACAGCCCAAGGATTCGTTCTTACAGACGTTCTCATCTTCCCTGAAAACAGAATAAGCTTTTGAACTGCTTGAAGAATCCATCACTGATAATGTTCAACTATCACTGGCCACTACATTTTCATGAGACACCACTCACCAGTTGCTGAGGGAGCACACATGATTGTTGTAAAACGCGATGCTATAGCTGAAAAGGGAAAAAAATAAACACAACTTTATTACCAGTGTTTTTATGAGGGTCCTATGCCATTCTCAACATGATGGGATTCATATTCTATTGTTTGGTACCTTTTTCCATTTTTTGGTATGGTCTAATTCAACCTCTACCTTCCTTTCAGAAAAATAGACATTAATTTCTCAGACATTAATTTCCATACCATTACATTACAGTCATTTAGCAGACACTTTTATCCAAAGCGGGTGATACATACAGGTGATAGTTGACACCCTGAGACTGAGAGTCTCATGTTCTACCGACTGAGCTGTCTGGGCCAGGCAGCCAGTCTATCTATCATATCAGCCAGTATACAAAAAGAATGCATGATTGGAACATATGATTATTCAATGAAACACTAAACAAAGCAAGAGCACACAAAGGAGCAGCTAACAATGCCACTCCTGTATATAGGACTCCCTTTACAGGTAGTGAACCACTGTCACTAGGGAGGCTCTCAACAGTCAGCAAGTCATGGAAGTTTGTTCACTATATTGGTAGTCACTGAGTAACCTATAACTTATGGGATCAATATATGAAACAAATGGCTTTACAGGTAATTTCATAAATTAATGCCAACAACCAAAATGGCCCAAATGACCACTGTATGCAGCCCTACGAAATGTGTTTCTCAGAAAAGCGACTTCCCTGAAACCTAGAGTTAAAAAAGGCATTATTTCTTCTAAAAAAAGCGAGATATTTGATCATTCCCTGCCCAGCGACCTGGGCTTAAGAACATCCCAGCAAAATCACTAATGGTTCATATTGATAGAGTGATGACATTTTCACTATTCCCATTGGGAAATCACCATCTTTAGCCAGCGATATACTGTTTCAAATCTTGTTAGATAGAGAGCAATGCATTAGATCTGAGCAAGAGCTACATTCCCATGAAACAAAGCTCTAACAGCTTCATGTGCTTCAAGCTTTAATCTTAGGCTTAAGATGTGAATATTACTGATAAACAGTCTATGTATTTTCTGGCTCACTAAGGTCAATCAATAAGTTTCAACTAATGGAAACTTTGCATTTCCATGAGATCTGTAGCTCTGTGGAACACTGACAGATCATTTCTACACGGGGAATGCACACATTGCAACACTGTATTGAATGTGTTGAGAGACTGTTCTGTGCTCTCTAATCTAAAAACCTAGGACTTAAACTAGGTTTGAAGAATTATCCACAAATAGGTTTCAGAAAACCTATTTATTGATTATAGACAATGGTAGGCAAGATAAAACAGTATTACGAAAAGAGTAGTCTGAATAGGGAAAATTTAAAAATGTCACCATCTCTTGGTAAAAGATGAAAAGTTGTGAATTCCAGGTAAACTTACACAGTCCATGTTCCAATAAGGGACACAAGGGAGAGGGAGATGGGGAGGAATATCCAGAGGACCATGTCTTGATGGTGAAGAAAAGTAGCAAAAATTATCAGGGTGCCTTCAGCCTCTTCAGGGGTTCTCTACTGCAGTCAGCCTCACACCTATGCAAATTTTCAGCATCTCAGTAGTAGCACAACAGAAAAATCCTGTTCCTGTGAGAAGTGATTGAAATTCAGGATCTTAAAACAGATTGTACAGTCATAGTTAGAGTCACCACCCAGAAGAAAGTCCTGCTTTCTTTTCTCTCCATTATTTATACAGCGTCTCCCTCTCTATCTCTTCCACTCCTTGTACTGTAGAGCTCCACCTTGTTCTGTTCAAGAACAAATGTGACAACACATGGGGTTGGCCTTCCTGAAGCTGTCTTACTGTTTGTTTAATGCCAAACAGACTGACTCAAGCGCCATAAAGTGAAAATGAGAATTTAGCCAACTGAAGATTTTGAGGTGTAGGTGTAGGGGCTTTGATTTTGAAAGAAAGGTGGAGGGGAGATTTAAATGTGAAACCATGTGGCATGGAAGTGATGCCTGGAATATTTTCCCTGTCATTCCTGCATCTCATATGCTGCTGCACATTTTGAGGAAACCAATTAATTTAAATAGATGGTCTAATATCCTTAGGTTTATTGTAATACTGTAAAATTTATTAAAGGCTATATTTAACGTGGAAGTAGAGGGCAGCCTATTCGATATTGTTTGATTCTATTAAATACTGAACGTTTTACATTTATGATGATTTATTCTGATTTCCCCGTTTTGCTGATGTCCCTGGGTCGACTTTCTTATTGTTGGCCCTGAAACAACAAATCTTTCAACCATGGTTGTCATTACAACTAAATTTTATGTTCAGCATACCTGGCATTCGAGCGAGATGAGGGCATCATCAATAACCTATACCAATAACCTATTTCAGGGCCAACAATAAGAAAGTCGACCCAGGGACAAAACGGGGAAATCAGATCGTGCTAATTTTATTTTATTAATGATCAAAGTTAAAAAGAAAAGCGCAACATTAGCTGCTGACATTATTATATCAAATATATTATACATTTATATTTAATTCACTAATCATTTCTCTCAAATATAGACGAACATTTGTGATATTTCCAATCAAACCAAAGTCCTAATCAGGATTATGTGACGGCGACCATAGGGGTCCTCATTTTCAAAACAAACAAAATGGCGGCACGCATGAGATGGGGTCTTCATCAGCTGTTATGGTCAAGGAATACTTTTCACTTTAGGTATGAATTTCAACAGCTGTAACGTGGCGCCACGGTTTAATGAAATGTTGTGATGCACCACTAATATAACAAGTGTTTCAAAGTGTGTGTAGCTCTGTTATTAGCAGACATGAAGTTGAGCTAACTAACGCTAGCTAGCGATCTGCGACACAAGGCGACGCGTTATTACTCCTTAATCCCACTCATTCATCTGTAGATATCGAACAGCTAACTTAGTTATTGCCTTTTTTTCCATATTCATCTGCTTTTCTCGATACCAATCAATTTAGCTAGAACTGTGATGCTCGTCGGCAGTTTCGTGATTTAAACTGATAACTAAGTTAACTAAGCTAAACGTTTGGTAAGTGTCAGGTATAGTCACACCAATCCATCCACAATGCCATTTAAATATACCATTGTTTAACTAAAGAGATACATTGACGAAATTGGGATCCCGAGGTGACATATATGCTTTTTATCACATTTAAAGGGTTCCGGCCAAGACAAGAAATCCATACCACACACAAAGCGCTGAGCAGACCTTCAGAAAAGTTCGACTTCTGCCCGTGACAGGAGCCACACACTTCTCAAGTGAGAAAGCGTCAGGCACCTTCATTCAGAAAGTGTCTTTATGATATTGTCATAACTGTCGACCAAAAATAAATCATAACAGTTTATTTGAAAATATATATATCTTTCAGGGCGACACCTGTCCATCCAGACACAAGATACTCCAAACCCTAGAAGTTTGAAGTTTCTCCCTGGTAAACCTGTCCTGGGAAGTGGGACCCTGGACTTTCCTACTCCAAGCTCAGCAGAGTGCTCATCCCTAGCCAGGTGCGCTGGCGTGTTTCAAAACAACACCGTGACATTGAGTGTCACAGAGTGTCATAGTCTTGAGCAGTGTCTTCAGTTTGTGCCAGATATGAGGTTTATTGGTTGAAGAGTGTGTAATTGTAATGGTTGTGGCGTGCTTTGCAAATTGCAGTATCTAATACTGTAGGATATCTAATAAGTGATTGTGCAAGAATATGCTGTGTCAATGCTGTTTCTTTTGTAAGTTTACTGATAAGTATTATGGGAAACATAAACAGCAAGATCAAAGAGCAGTATAGCCACCAGTGACACTATTGATAAAAGCCAGTACAAGTTGACTTCATGCTGTCTTGGTGTGTTTAAAAAAAAAAATTGTTGCACACTATGATAACAGTTGATAACATATTTCCCACAGGGACCTGTTTGAAATTGAAGGAGTAAAAAGTGTATTCTTTGGCCCTGACTTCATAACCGTCACTAAGGTACTGTTACAGCATGTCTCTATGATTATTTTGCTATGCAACATTTTTGTGTAGATAAGCCATTTAATCTTTTATATCCTCTCAGACTGATGATGATGTGGAATGGACGGACATTAAGCGTTATGCATTGGAGACCATTGCGAAGTTTGTTGAGAGTGGAGAGCCCATGACAACAGGAGCAGTGCCCCATGACAGCAGTGAGTATGAAACGTGTCCACCTCAGTATTCTCTGACTTATACATCCTATTTGCACATGCTTTATCAACATGGAGATTGGAAGCATGACTGTATAATGTTCATAAATGTCTGTACTGTGCATTATCCTTATTGTAGGTTACTCTGAAGATGATGATGACATTGTATCAATGATAAAGGAGCTTCTGGACACGAGAATCAGGTACACTATGCAGCCAGAAAGTATAATCAGTCTTATCATGATTTTGTAATTACATAGCTAACTGTTTGTATGCCATCTAAATACATACGATAGTGATGACATGAAGTAAGATGATAGTTTACCTATTTGAAATGCTACTGCAGTGGTGACAAAATGTTTCCATTCACATCATTGTTTTGGTGATATACAAATAGAAATATTGTTCACAGTGATGTCAAGGACAGTTGTACTGAGATACCACTTGGATACATCATAGTGCAGTTCATTCAGTGCCCAGATTCCTCTCAATGTTCTGCTCTGCCTTCCTTTGTCCTTTGTGCCCCGTTCTCCAAAACAATCGATTGCGCTCTCTCTCCCTCCCAGACCTACAGTCCAGGAAGATGGCGGCGATGTCATCTTCAAGGGTTTTGAGGATGGCATAGTCAAGCTGAAGCTGGTGGGTTCCTGCACTGGCTGTCCCAGTTCTACCGTCACCCTGAAGAACGGCATTCAGAACATGATGCAGTTTTATATCCCAGAGGTGGACATGGTGGAACAGGTGATTAACAAGATCTGCCATACACTATACACATAGTGGTTCTTGTAGATTTTTTTGTCAGTGTGTGGATAACTATTTGAATGGGACCATCAGTGAACCCACGTTCAAGTCACTAATAATATGCTACTCACTGCCAATGTTGGTGATTGCCCTCTTTTAATCTTTCTAGGGCTGCTTTCAATACACTAGACCACACTATTTGATTTGACTGCCTTGAAAAATGGGTTGTCTTTTTTAGTGGTTACAGGGAATGCATCTTTGTCATCCTGTCTGGTGTTCTAGGTCCCTCACTGTTTTTTTTGTTGTTGTTGTTGTTTTTTTACAGTATATGCTTCCTTTAGGTCACAACATTCCTTACTGTATATATCCTTCCATACCTATGTGAATGACACACAGCCATAAAATCCAGCGACCCCACCAGCCTAGCTCAAGTCAAAGACTGCCGTACAAACATCCTAAAATTTCCCCCAGCTTAATGACAATAAACATGAGATCGTTCTATTTAGCCATCTGTTATGAACGCTCATAACATGGTCCACACGGTGAACAAATGTGTTAGCTCCACCCAAGGACGAAGTCCGGGGCAAGAGGTAATGTTTTCGTTAGTGTTCGTCCATTCGTCCGTTCATTCATCCGTGTACAGGATTACGCAAAAACTACCAGACCGATATTCATGAAACTCGGTGGAAGGGTGTAGTTTCGGTCAATGACGACCCCGTGAAATTTTGGGGCGGATCCAAATCAACAGGAAACAGGAACTGAGCTCTAATTGCTTAACGCATCATCCGATTTTCATGAAACTCGGTGGAAGGGTGTAGTATCGTCAATGACGACCCCATGAAATTTTGTGGCAAATCCGAATCACAGGGCACCGTGTAGGGCGCCGCGTAAACAGGAACCGTCCGTGTACAAGATTACGCAAAAACTACCAGACCGATTTTCATGAAACCCGGTGGAAGGGTGTAGTATCGGTCAATGATGACCCCATGAAATTTTAGGGCAGATCTGAATCACGGGGCGCTGCGTAGGGCGCCACATAAATAGGAAGTGTGGTCTAATTGCTTAATGCATCATCCCTTTGACATTCTACTTAATATGCATGTTCCCTAAGGGTCAATGGGCACAATTTTACATGGCCACCACCCAACATCAACACAACGCCGCGTAAACAGGAAGTGAGGTCTAATAGCTTAAAGGTGCTGTGTCCGTCACTGCCTCTTCAGCAGCACTTAGAAAAAAATTTGAATCCACCAACGGTCTAAGCAACGCCCCCTCCCCAATCAGAGATGGCCCCCGACACCACGCCCCCACAACATGCACTGCAGAAACAACAACAATTTTAAACAGATGGGTCGTCCAATCAAAGGTGAAGGGCTCACATTGGATTGGTTGTCCCGTTTTTGGCCCCTGCTCCTCACACAGATGCTCAAATTACGTCATTGATGTGTCAAATATCTTATGTTACTGATTACTGTACATTCCAGATATACGAAGATTTTTACAATTTTGCCATAAATAAACCGGCGGACACAGCACCTTTAACGCAGCATCTGATTTTCATGATACCCGCTGGATAGGTGCAGCCTGGCCCAAGGATATTACACTCCAATCACAGAGATATTACCTTAACGCAGCATTGGAGTGGATCTGAATCTGTATCGCATAAACAAGCGACATGCATCCTGGGCAGAGTGAGGCAAAGATTCATCATGGCATACAAAGATATTAATTTTAAAAGATTGAGTGACTCTGCAGAGCCAACTGATCAGAAATTGAAAGTACTTTACCCTTTATAGGGTTTTAGAGGCCACGGGCTGATATCCTAGTCAACATGTACTCTCGGATGTATGTGAAGCATGCGAGGCCACGTCTTGCATGCGAGGCCATGTCTTGTTTTGTCTAACTTACAGGCCCATGCCTTGCCATTATATCCACACACTGTACCGACAGACCACATTGGTACATGCTTACATATGTTTCTAACTTAAGGCTATGAGTTATTGTGATATAAAAAAACAGATGAATATGAATATATGGAAGTCAGTAGATCAGGGTGAGTGCAAGGGTGACAACAGTGTGTGGAGTTATTGAATGGTGTAGCAAAGAGCAAATCAAACAAAATGTTAAGTCAGATGCCGGCAAGTTCGGTAAGTGGCAGAGCGCGAATGTCCTCTGCCTCGACCTGTCAGAGGACCGAGCTATCAGTATTAGTGCAGGCCCGGAGTGACAGTAGTTTTATCATTATATATGATATATGTTGGGAAGCATGCTAAAAATATCATTACAGCTCTCCAGATCTTGTTCCATTAATGTGTCTTTTTCTGTCCAGGTGGAAGATGAAGTGGATGAAATCAATGCAAAGGTGTTCTCAGAGCTGGACCGCAAATTACAAGACTAAAACTTGTCTTACATACCCATGACTATTGCTATGAGAAAAATAATTTCACTGTAGACAAACACGTTTGTGCACTACTTCCACTAGTTCCACCATACTCCAATCATACGATTGAGAGAAAAATTATTTCCTGCTTGTAGCTATGCATACTACTATATACCGTTGGTGTTCAAGTTGTATTTGATTTGATTGATTATGTACATACTGTATGCACCTGTTAACATGTTTGTATTCACATTCACATGTTATGAATGTCAATACTGTAATTTATCCAACTGCAAGACAGAATATTGCACTCTGATGTGATGACTGTACATGTGTTGCAATTTGTCTTTTTAATATTGATTTTGTATATTCAGAAGGAATATTTTCATATGATGGGAATATTGTGAGAGTTTTTGAAGTCTATCTGTTGCTAAGTGCAGAGTGATCAGTTGTTGTATTTGGATAAAGTATTCCAATTGTTAGCTTCTGCCCTATATATATGAAACAATATTGAATAGTTTGCTCTGTGAATGCTTTATTTTGGAAATATATTATTGAGCCTATTTGCATTAATCCAGTGGAAGTAGGTGGGAGTACAACCCAGTCCAAAATATATCTGAATATATCTGCCGACAGTACTCTAGGTCTGCACTTATAGATTTATTGTATTACATTAAACACAAGTTCACCTCCTGAAAGCAAATGTAAAGATGTTTTTGTTGTTGACTGATTCTTTAGATCTCTGATATTCTGCAATAACAAGTTCTGTATGGTGTGAATATATGGATATTATGTTATGATATCGGTGTATGTTGGGGATATGTCTGGCCCAGCCTAAGCTAGTGGTTCTAAACCTTTCCAGCTCATGACTACAAAAACAAACCAGAGACTACTCATGACTCCTAGAGGAGACAATGGTGAACTTTGGCACCAAATTATTATTATATTTTTATTTTTTTACACCATTTTCCTTGATCAAAGGGAGACAGCAACAATTTATTCCACAAGAAAAATGCAATCATCAGGACGATATAAGATATTTCAGATTCTATAAATCTGCTCTTTTCCAATTTGCGCATGCGCAATACATGTCGAGCTGCCGGTGAAGAAGGACAGTGGTAAGCAGCGAGGAGATTAATGCCTTAATCAAAGCCAGCGTCACTTATGAACAGTTAATATGAAGTTTGACTATTATTGCGTAAGATAATGTGTATTGTAGTCGGGAGTGTTTCTGCGACGGTTAAAACATTGTTTTTTTAGAACAAACTGGCTAGCGAGATTAGCTGGGGCCTGGTTGTTGATAACAAAAACCTGACACGAGTCATGCAGCGTTTCGCATCTCGCAGCAACGGCAACTCTGCTAAGCTAACTGAAGTGTTTTCAACAAGCTGCGGCTAACAACAGGGGCTCGTCTTGGTCGTGGTCCATTGCGAGATGGTCTTAATGTTGTCAATGTAACAGCCAGCACGGTAGCTTTGGTTAGCTGTATTGGTTGAACATAACATAGATGACGGTAGGCTGTGTTGAGTGTTAGCTAGTTAGCCTGCTGCTACTCGGACTCGCCGCTGTTGCTAACGCTAGTTAAGGTAGCTACCGTTAGCCAGATTGCTGCTGAGCCTGTCAAGGTTGCTGTGTCAGCAATTACTAATCGACGGGTTTTTGGTTGGTTTTTAAAAAGAGACAAACCACGACCTGCTGAGCGGAGACTCCCCGTAGCCCGAGCGAGTCATGGCCCAGTTCGGGGGGCAGAAGAATCCGCCGTGGGCGACCCAGTTCGCCGCTACAGCGGTATCCCAGCCAGGCCACTCGGGACAGTCCCTTGACCTCAACAGCCTGCACGGTGAGTGTCCGTGCAGTGTGATTTTCTTTGATGCTTAATGACTTGATTAACACAAATGCACCCTCATTTTAACGACCCCCCCCTACATTCATTCAAATGCATACATAGTTAATGTTATTGTCCTTTTATGGCATTTATTCAACATGCTGGTTCCATAATACAAAGTTACAGAACGGACACCTCCATACCATGGCTGAATAAATGCCATGTTTTGAACTGTGCACCTGCAACTAATTACCGGAGAAGGAAAATGTTGCCCTATGTGGTGGATTATTGTGACTGTACAGTATGTCCTGCCAAAAGTCAACACATCCACAACACCTTATATTCAAAATCTTTCTCATACTCTCTCTGTACACTTCTCTTCACCACTGACTGTGTCCTCCATTTATTTTCTCCCTCTCCGCAGCTCTTGGAGTGCAACAACCATCTCTCCTGGGTGCATCTCCCTCTATGTACTCCCAGCAGTCAGCCTTGGCTGCAGCCTCTCTCAGCAACCAGTCTGCAGCGAACTACCAGCTCTCTCAGCAGACTGCAGCCTTGCAGCAGCAAGCTGCAGCAGCTGCTGCCGCAGCTTTGCAACAGGTCTGTTACAGAGAGGTGGTCCTATGTACAGTCAGCAGTCCATACATCTCCCCCTTGTCACATGCAATTCTGTTTGACCAAATCCCACATCTCATATGTTATGTATTATATTTGCAGTCTCAGCTCAATTCAGCCCTGCAGCAGTATCAGCAGCAGCAACAACAGCAGCAGCAGCAACAACAGCAGCAACAGCAGCAGCAGCAACCTCCTCAGCCGCCTCCTCAACAACAACTGTACAATGTACCTCATCAGGTGAAACATAGGCCCCTTTTGCCCTTTGTGTCCTTAAATTTAGATTTATGCCTTTGTATCAAACAATTTGTGGTGGGTCAGCAAAATAGAAGACTTTGCGTGATTCCAGAGCCTCTGGAGTTCACAGAGAGCTCCGGCAATTGAGCATAAGTCAGCTCATGTTTCCCTTCTTCTCCAATGCCCTTCCACTCTTCAGATTGAGATTAATTTCAGACCTGTAAGTGCTGGAGTCCCTCTCCAACATTTGGTCATGTGTTGGTGCAATAATTAATTTAGCATTTCCCTTGAGACATCTCATGTGTTGTAAGGGCCATTTGACATGATTGCACTAATCATACTGTGTGTATATATATATAAGTGTAGATCATGTTTCCACTAGCAGCAACATCATTGAAGACGCAATCCGTGAAATGTTAGCTCTGTATTTACTATTCTCCTTCTCTCTTCACAGCTTCCACAGCCTCAGCAGGCTCTGCTTTCTCAGGTAATGAGCAAAAGCACATCTTAATCTGCCACGTCTACTGTCATTGTGAAAGAGGCTGATCTCAGATTGCCACCTCAGTTCAGTTTGACACAGGCCTCACTTTTTTTTTTTAATATAAGTGTATCACTTGATGATCAGAGGGGGCTCTGCTATGTAGAAACATTGGCTGGATGCATTGTGAGCATACAGGGTTGAAACTTTCTGAACCCTACAGGAGGTGGTTATTGTTTCAGTTAGAGAAATAACCTTATGAAATCCTTTTCTAAGGCCCCAACCACACTAGTGTGGATATTTAAATATCTGGATATTTGAGTACTCTGGATAAATAAATATCTCTGACCACACTAGTGGATTCACTCAAATATCTCTGCCCACACGTAGATCCAAAAATCTGATCTGATCCGATGTGGCTCATTGAATATTCATAATAAAGCTACTTGATTGGTCAATGAAACGTAGCAGCGTGATGACGTTCATTTTGTTGTCCGGAAGCTACGTAACGTTGCCTCCATGCTGTTTTGTTTGGACTTGTTTGGGCTTTATCTGACATGCGCGAACACTGCGTACGTCACTGGATTTTTAGATATGCGGAGAATATCAACCACACCAATCCACTGAATCGGATATTTTCCAATTTCTCCACTTCTTTATCCGGTTTCAGATGTGTGCAGATATCTGGGGAAAAATCTAGAGTTCGTGTGGTTTGGAGGCCGAATCACACGAAATGTAGCCAATCCTAAATATATACGCACTAGTGTGGTTGGGGCCTAAACCTCAGC
>CABFOS010123247.1:0-12195 GCA_900660315.1 Diretmoides pauciradiatus | reverse complement strand
GTGGAGTGGCTCTGTGTGTGTGCCTATGTATATGTGTGCGTGTGTGTGTGTGTGTACCCAAACATCCCTATCCATCCGTTCACTGGGCAGGACAGACTTTCCCTCCACCCCCACACATACTCACCCAGTGGAAACGCTGGCACTCCACATCTCATCCACCTGCCAGTCGGCGAGTGCCTAACAATCTTCCTCCGTTGCTCAGGGATTGCCTCTGTGTACTTTGGCTGTTTACAGTTAAATGGCCTCTTGTATTATTGATGGCTTCATATGTGGTTATAATATTACCGCCTTGAGATCGACAAAAAGTCATTGTGTTGTGATATGAGAGCGGCTTGGGTGACAGCGTTCATTCTGATTACTCATTCTGTGTCTACCTTGAAGCAGTTACCTAACATTACAGGGATATTGTTTCCGAGTTGTTGTCCAAAACATGCCTGTATAAAACATGGGAGGTAATTTCAACCTTAAATGTAATCTACATTTTTTCCTGAGTGTGTGCCAATAAATTTTTTTTGCAGTCTTCCAGACCACCCTGTGTGATTATATGAATAAAAAGACAGAGGGGGTCGAAGGTCATTGTCAATTAGTACCTACCCAGATGAGCAATTACCAGTCAACAGCGGGGATGGAGATTGCACCATTTTTCATCAGCCGGGCTTTCAAACAGCATGGTTCACGTGCTTGTTGGAATCAGCAATGGGATATTGAAGAGGATGTTGTCTCTGATTAAGGCCTGTGTTCCTCGCTGGCATATTAAAACACGACAGCTGAGCACTGCATCGTCAAAATAATACATATTTGGCCACACTTATTTCCATTCAGACCCCTTTTCATTGTGCTTTAAAAGAGCAGTTGTGTAGCTTGTGTGCCGTTGTGCGATTGTGTGTGTGTCCCTGTGTGTCCCTACAATGGTGGAGGTTAGTGGGGCCAGCCAAAATGGTGGACTATTCTCCTCTACCTAACAATAGCCACATGTATCTGAATTGAATGTGGCTTTTGATACCAATTCTGATTTAAAAATCATTGCTATAGGCATATCCAGTGGGACACCTCCAGTCTCGCCTATATGTCACTCTGATTTGTATCTGACTGCTTACATTAACAAGGTGGCCACCACCCATGCGCCATTACCTGGGTTTATGAACAGTATATCACACACCTGTACTCAGCCCAGACATGGCTTTACTGTGGTGCTTGTGTTTCTTTGGCAGACGCGTCCCCAGCCAAACCTGGTCTGATGAACATTTGGCCAGCCGGGCTAGACGTCTGGGGGAGTGTATGGTGGCCCGGACAGGCCAGGGACAGGAAAGAGGACTTCTAAATCAGCCAGCAATCCAAAGGCCTTCCATAAATCCTCCAAATGGGCTCGGGTGGGGGACGTAAAGCACACCTGCAAGACTTATGTAAGTCTTATTAAACCATAAATTGCTAACACCAGCCCGTCGCTGGAGCTGCTCTCGGCTGGAATAAATCTCAGAGAGCACCCAGTGAGGAAAAAGAGAGAGTGAGAAGGAGAGATAAAGCAGGTGAGGGAGAGAGAGAGAAAAGAAATATATAGTGGAGGTTAGAGGTAGTGAGTGTAAGGGGTGGGTGGAAAGAGAGGGAGGGGGTACTAAAGGTTTGACAGTGTAGCATTGCTGTTTGATGATAGGGCAGACAATAACGGGCTTTGATTGGGGCTAACAGCTTAACACCTATCACTACAGCTGCCTGAGGGTGGAGGGGGGGTTGTACGGTTGTTGCTGGGGAACAGGTCCAAAAGTGTCATGCTCACCAGACTGTTAATGTATCGCCGCCGAACTCCGATGACCACCTTCTGTGGTACCAGCCTCAATCTAGTCCGCATATCGGATCACAGACAGACCTGCTTCCCCACACCTGGACCGGCTCTTCAGTAGTCACACAGGCACAGACCAGCATGCGCAACACGGGGGGAATATTTGTTCGGATAAAATCAGAGTTCCTGAGCTCCTGGGCCCCAGTGAGTTCCCAACACACCTACGCTCTCCTCCCTGCCTGGTTGTGGGTCCTTGAATTAAACATCAAAGCACACAGGAGCGCAGGGCCCAACTGCCATAAATAACAGTGCGCCCAGGGAAGGGAGGGGAGGATGTTCAGATGGGAAGAGAGCAGGTCACCCGATCCCTCATAAACATACTGTCAAAGCAGATTCATTTGTTCACAAAATGGGCGATGTTGTGTGAGGTTATTGATTTCCGCATGCCATCTGTCTTCTCCGAGGCTTTGGCGAGCAGTCTCTGGCACTGCCACTCTCAGGTTCTCCCATGCTAGTCTCCACAGCTCAGGTGGACGGAATGGAGACGTGGAGCAGATATCAGACACAAACGGGCTGTGGCTGGCGTGACATCTACTCAGCCAAAATGATTGCTGGCATGACAGCAAAACTCACTATTATCACTACTATCTAAGGTGTTACCGCAAATTGGCCCTGGAAAGGAGCAGCCGCTAAATGCCTACTGTATGAATATCAAAGTTATTAGCTATCCCAAGCTCAGCTCTGACATTCATTTAATCTGGAACAGTTATTGGGAATTGTGGAACATTAATGGATTGGAGATACCCTATGAAAAAGTTGTAGTTGATGTTGAAAGATCCATGCCAGAGGCTGTGACTAACATCTCATTTGTCGCAGACACCTGCATACACAAGTTCAGGCCCACCCTCCATCTCCTCCTCTCACTAACTAGTCTCGAAGTCACAGTGTACCTCCATGTTGCGCTACGGAGTGTGGAGGGCAGGCCTTCAAACATGGGGCCCAGCTGCTGCTGTGTATTTTTGTCAGCCAACACACACACGCACACTGGCATCCCTTGGTGTTTGCGCTTGTGGAGGGCACATGTTACTGGGTAAATTATCACAGAGACGGTAAACAGTGTTTTTATGAGGGAATGTAGCTTGGTTGTTATATTTGAAGTCTGTGCTTTGTATACTGCTGTGCTATTAGGACAGATTGAGGATGTTTGCGCCTGGTGTCTGCACTCCGCCCATGTGGGGTAGACACACACACACACGTACACGCAGAAAGGGTGACAGACACAGTTGTAGTTTTGAGTTTTAAATGGCTCTTCTGTTGTCTTCATCAAAAAAGAATCACACCCTAAGGAGTATGTGTCAGTGTCACGCTCATGTCAGTCTCAGGGAAAATGCAGATGAACAGCAGCAGCAGCAGCAGGGGAGAGAAGACTGCATGTCCTAGAAGAGGAACATTAAACTTACTCCTGATGCACTGCAGAAAATATATGTTGCATGCTAACCTTGCGTTAATAAAACTGCGGTCAATGCAGACACATGCCTTTTTATGCATGCTGATTGGGTACACAGACATGGACACAATGTCTGGTAATTGCTGTACATTTTCAGCCATTGAGTCACGATATAGCTGTAATGATGATGTCTGAAAACACTGTCAGTAGGGTGATAAGGTAATCAGATAATGGTAGGGTCAAATAGATGGATGGCTGTTAGATAGAGCTGCTACTTTAAGGTCCTCGCTTTTCAATTAAACTCATTTGAACCATATATAAGGGTCATTAATTCGGCTGACACCCAAAGTACACAACACCTGAATGGAGGAGAAAAAGGAATGATGATGATGACATTACACATTTTTTACGCTTTTTGTCAAGAGCCCCAATTATCCACTAATGCGTGTTAAACCCAGAAAAAAATGGCCAGCCATCATGTATGGGGCCTTCCAGGACGGGGAAATCATTCTTTCGCAGCTTCCCAATCTTTGGACGGGGATAATCATGGTTTGTCCCAAACACCTGCGCTTCAATTGCCCTGACCTGCCACCCAAATGAGTGCAATTAATGACAATTACCCTCCAGGTGTCACAACATAGACATGTACTGATAAGCGTCTATCTGGAGGGAGCAGGCGCTTGTCCTCCAAGTAAATATGTAATGATTACAGCTGTAACACAGTGGGATAGAGGGGGACACAATCGCTACCAGAGCAATCTATTTGTGTTTGCTGCAGCTCAGTGCTACTAAACAGGCCAGACAAATCAGAATGGATGGACTTGATTCCCCCCAGCCGGACGGAGGGGAGTCGACTGGAGGTGTTGGGATTCCTCATCAGATGGAGATCAAAGCGGATGTGGCCCAGAAATGGTTTCTGCACCGGTGCTCAGATGTATGTGTCTGTTTGTGTGTGTGTGTGTGTGTGTTTGTGCACTGGTGTTCAAACACAATTTGTTATTGTAGGTGTATTCCACCTCGACTATCTTCTGTTTGGTTCATTTTATTTAAAGATTTTTTATGTCCATGTGTGGTTAGTGCGGAGGAGTATGTTTGGCATCGACTTCATGTTATGATTCCTATCGACTTCTTCTGATAGATTGGATTAGAAAGACTAATATATTGTTAGTTAAAAATGACCACAGTTGCATCCCCCAATTTTACATTTAGTAATTTCATCCTGCATCTAGACTAAAATTAGGGTTTGAAAGTGAAAGTTTAGTCAATGTTTAGGCTTTTCTTCTGATATGCTGTTTATGCACTGTTTACATGTGTAGTAATAACGTATGCATTTCTTGGTCTAAGACTGGGCAACACACAGCCAAAAAGGTCCTGGGCTATATGAGAGCATGTTGAAAAGATGTCTGGTGCTCAGTGGGATTATTTGAGTCTGAATCAAAGATGGGCTTGATATGTATATTGTGTAAACGGCGGCAGTAGAAAAGTCTTTCACTCCATTCCGCTCTGTGTAGAGATATTTCTCAAGTGCAGGAGTCAACTTTAACCCTCCTCCTCCTGTGGGCTCGTCGTCCTTTCCCTCTGAACCCGCATTAGCATAAAGGCATTAAAATGTGAATAGGAATTAATTTGGACTTTCCCCTCCATAGGAATTAATGGAAGTTTGTTCTGCCCGTACTCCTCAGACGGCTCACACTCCTCCACAGTCCATAAATATTAATATTAATACAGCATCGCATTTAAAGGTAGCGCTTGGCTGAAGCCGTATACAGAATATTATTAGAGATCACGATACGTTTCTCATGAGAAGTACAGCTGAGTGAATGCATTGCCTTGCCGTTGTGATCTGTAAAATCCAATCTTCATACAGCACAAAAAGTTATTTTCAGAGAGACGGAAGATTAGCAGCGCCGAATGGCTGCTGTCTAAAGCCATTAGGCAGGTGGGGATTTTTTTTTTCCTACGCTGAGCTGAGAGAGAAGGGCCCACATCTTCTGCTCTATCGGGGCACTGATTCACAGTCACACCACTGTAGCACTATTATCCCGCCTCATCTCGGCAGATAACCATTATCACCGTCTCACCGCATCGCTTCAGTCTACTCACCCACATAATACAGACCACAGAAGTTTTTGACGCTCTTCCAAATCGCCATATTCACCTTCTTTCTCTTCTTTTGCACGGCCTTTGTCACTTCCCCTGTGCGCCGCGTGTGGTTGTGTCACACATCTTCAGTACTAGTGAGGTCACTGCAGAAGCTGGAGTACCCAAACCTGCACCCAGACACACCTGGGACTTCTACTAACGCGTTTACGAACCGTCTACGGAAAGGGCAATTAATACATATTCAATTAGTTTTTCTATGCAGCAGTTCTGCCACATGATTTTGGCCTTTTGTGTCCTATTCTTTCAGTCTGTCTGATAGTTGCATCACTTTCTGAATATACTGGGGTTATTGTTTTGGCCCTGTTGAGTTGTCTGAAGTAGGCTGAAGCAGACAAGGGGTGTGTGTCAATGTATTCAGCAGGTCCTCTCCTCTCCTATCTTTTTGCTTGAGGAGTGCTGATCCTGACAGGTTGGAGTGGTCAAGGTGAGACACGCTGGTGCTGAGCCCAAGGAAGGAAGGAGGGAGGAAGGAGCATGCTTCAAAGCCCCAGTGTGTGGGTGAGAGCTGCAGGCAACCACCCCGGCAAGCTCAGTCAACAGTACCCGCCTTTAATCTTTGCTCCGTAATCTTTACTCCTCTCACATTTAGTCAATACACTCTCACTTTGTTCTGGGAGGAAGTAGGGTGTGAGGCTGAGAATGTATGTTGTAAAAGAAAAGAAAAGTACAAGACAATACACAAATCAATTACCAGGGGTAAAGTGGGTATGGCCAGCTTGACGCTAGGTCAATACCATTCACATGCTGGATGATAATAGGCCCATAGGCATGTTTCTTTTATATGCTAAGCGTTATGAAATGGTGATAATTCTGTTGACAAAAGCACAACGCTGTACTGAAGTTACGAGATTATTAACGGAACGCAACAATGAGGATATTGTATTCAGAGCTGAGCAGCCAACACAAAATTTAAAGAAAAAATCTATAAAAAGCCAATGTTGAATAGTAAATTTGGCAATTAAAATGATTCAGGTTACTAAACACTACTGCGGCTGATACAATGCAAACGAAATCAAAAATGGTGCCAACAAAGCATCAGAACTGCTTCAGTTCCTCCGACCCGCCTGTGTTGTGGAGGCGTTCATGTTTGGTAAACACTCAGAGATGGGGTTATATTTGTGCATCAGGTCATCCCTGTAGCGCGCTGGTCCGGGTCGGCCCACTCCCCTCTGAGGGCCCTCTCATCAGGCCGGCCTCTCCTCTGCTGCCCTGCTTCCACACAATCCCCATAAACTCTCGTAATTGCCACATTAAACTTGAGTTTATTATTTTTCTCCAGGTGCAGGTGTGCAGATGATATGAGCCCCAGGTTGCATTTACATACAAATTGAAGGTTTTTATTAATCAGGCGGGCAGCAGGAATCAAACGGCAACACTCCATCAGCCCTTTAAATACATTTGGTGACATTTTTACCCGGCATTAGCATGATAGGGCAAGCGGAGTATAATGTACCAATGATTGCTTTTCCATTGAAAGCACAAACGGTTTCATTTTTCCTGTCATCTCAAATAAGTGTTAAAGAGGGTTTGGAGGCTATTGTGCTAGTGCCGTATGCTGGGGACTTGGGACCGCTGATGGCCATATTAAATAACCATTAGCGCCTGAGCTTAGATCATTGTGGCATCCGCCTCCTCTGAATTTATCCCGTGATTTTGAATGAAGGCAAGCTGTGCCCGCTTTCATAAAGTGCTCCAGCCCTCTCCATTTTTCCTCAAACAAAATGCATTACAACGGTAATTTTGTGACTGTTAAGATAACTAGCGTTAACAAGCACTTAATTAAAATGTACAATAAATAGCCGTCTGCAGCCTTATCTCCCCTCCAGAGCGACGCTGGTAGGAGGCTCCAATGCTCAGGCCGGCTGTTCCCCAGCTCGTTTGCAGATTAATTGCTTTTCTGTCTGGCGTAGCCTGCCTCTTCTGCAGCCAGATCGTAAATAGCCAGATAGGGAGTTTATCAATCAGGGCTCTCTACCTCACTGATCTCTCCCACACAGCCCTGTCTGTCTATCTGTCTGGCTGTACATCTCATGCTTCCAAACAGCCTCTATAAACACACTTCCAGAAGCTTCTATCAGGATCACCTACAGTTAGGAGGCTTTCTTTGCAGGGGTTTTGTGTGTCTGTGTGTATACTTGTGTGTGTGTCCAGTTTTTTTTACTTTTTGTGTAAGTGTGAATGTTTTCTTTATGTATTTTGTGTGCATAACGTGACCTTTTACATAGCGCGTGCATGTGTTTTAGCAGTGTAACAAACGGAGCATTGTTGATACAGGGCTTATGTTATTGTAACCTATAGTGACACCGTATGTACGTCTGTCTCTGTACGTGCATATACCTATTTTACGGCAGTGGATTTGGTGCCCGTTTATGTGTATACTGGGCGCATACAAATGGGCCTAGAGTGTATCGCGGGGGTTAATCAAACACAAGCCATACATAAAAGCAGCCGGGGGTTGTGGGAGACAGGAGAGAAGTGAGCAGAGAGTATTTACAGTAATAAAAGTTAACAGCGGTCAGCCCCTTGGGATCGCATTACTCCTCAGACATGTGGCTGCAGCTCCCTCCTCACAGCTTTATGGACTTTGGCCCTCGGTGAGCAACCTGCAAACCCCCTTGTTTTTCAAAGGGAAGAAAAGAAAACACGTAAAAGCAAACTTCCCTGCCCGTAGCCTGCTGCCCCTCCTCCCACACTGAAGCCCCCCCGCCCCCCGTCTGTGTCCCACCCTTAACCTCTGGATGATAAATCTGCCCACAGAAGCTGTGAGGGGGAAGACCCCCATGCTGGAAGACCCCCATGTGTCCTCCATGACACTTCCTGTTTGTGTAGTCAGGGCTCCAACCAATGATCTTTACACTCATAATTCACAGAATGACGGGGAACACTTGTTCCCTGACTCTATTTTTATATCTGTAAGTTGTAATATTGTCAATGTTTCTTGTAGACGAGAGAAAGAAGAGCTCTATAATGTAGTGGGTAAAAGCTTCGGTCTAATGTGGATTAGTAAAAAAATGCTATATAAACACTTTAATTTATTATGGTCCCATCAGCACACAGAGATTAGTTTCAATATTGCAGCATTACTGTATTTATTTGGTGTTGTTCTATTTAGAGATCTGGATTTTGTAGCTACCCTGACATCAGTCCTCCTTAAATTAGAAAAGTTATGTCACCGTGAGCTATGCTTTTGCCATGCAACTCCACTCTGTTGAATAAACACTGATTTGCCAGGCAGGTTTAAACAAACATGTCCTTGCGCTTGTCACATAGATTCCCCATGGTGTGCCGTGGAATCGTTTTGTTTCCACAGTTTCTCCTCAGTGTTGACTGACTATAGGAAATTGGAAATGATTGTTGTGGAGCAGCTGAAACTCTATTCTGACAGTGTGTAAGAACTGGCAAGGGCCTTGGGGGACTTGCAGGCCCCTCTGTTCAGGAGCCAAATCCTTTCTTTGTGTGAAAAGAGTGTCAAACTCTGTGACAGCTAGTTATGCTAACAGCTAAAGCTAGTGCTCATGCCGTATCCCAGTGGTACCCGGCTACGGGAGTGTGTGGACATTCATGGTGGTCTGTAGGCCTGTGGGGGTGTCTGGCAGGCAGATTGGAGGAGCAGCCATTTGACAGCGATGCAGCAGTGTTCATACTCACTTTAGCCTGAGTCATTTGTAATGTGGGAACACAGTAAATGTAGTTGTGAGCAAGCTAGGGAATGGAAGGGGGCTAGCTTAGGGGGGGGGGTATGGATCCCACAGCCCTGGCCGGTGGAATAGGGGAAGAATAACAGGGGCAGCACTGGAAGCCGTGATCAGAGAGCGGGGCATCCTGCGCCCTCCACCTTGCCCATCATAAATCAGCCTCTACAGACCTCTGCCCTCCGGCTCACACTCCTCTCTGCCCTGAACTCTCTGCTACAGTACCTCTCTCAAACACACCCATGCCCTGGCCTCATATCTCAAAGTTTGTGATCTGTTTTGTTGTTTTTATCTGTGATCTGTGTCCGTTGTTACTCTGTAAACCACTTTAAGACGAACTTGTTTGTTTAACCACTGTATACATTCCCCTTGACCCAATATCAGCAGCATCAACATCTATGGAAAGTTGTGTTGAAACTTGGTCGTATTTATTTCTTTGGTATTCATTTCAGTGGAAGATGGCAGCTCGGATACTATATGTGGTGCCCTGATTAGTTTAGAAGCCAGATCTATTCCATCCCTGCTCATCGTGATCTTCTGTTGTGACAGTCACAGCAGATACAATCAATACTTATATCAACAGTGGCTTAAGTGGGTCAACAGAGGAAGATAACTCATCTTTGAGGGAGCTGCAGTGGCCACAGGAGAGTTTATGGAAAACAAAGGGCCACTGTAATAGATATAGGTAAAGTTCTTGTTTTGTTATTGTTGTTTAGCCCTTGGAGAGGAAATTAAGTTATGAATGGACAGTGCATACACACACAACCACACGGGTACACATGCACATACACACACATGCACACACCTCCATATCTGCGGTGCCTCAGAGTCACTTGTCACTGTGGGGATGCTGGCTATGCATGATTTGTGTGGCCATGCTCCAGTATAAATCCCCATGGTTTCCAGCGACAGTAATTCAACACAGAGTATATTTTCCATAAATAATTTGCCGCTCATTGATTTCCAATGCGGAAGGAGAAATATGCCGGTCCCACCTCAGGGGGCTGTGGATGTATCAGGTGCTCACTTTTGTGGTGAAAGTTGTGACAGCCAGAGCCCATATCTCGCGATCACATGTCCCGGCCTGGATTTATTGCTGTTCGGAGGCCCACTTGTCAAGAACGGGGACATCACAAACAGAGCTAGCCCAGGGTAGTGGAAAGCCAGAGCTCCAAGGAACCAGACCCCACCCCGTCTGCCAGCAGCGTTGCGTCCATCGACCCTGGGTGGCTCTTAGGCACATGCTCAATAAGGGCTTCTATAGGTTAAAGGTAAGGGGTTAACATCAGTTATATTCTCACCCCTCTCTCACTTGCCTCCTCCTGTGCAGGCTGAAGGGGACTATACGTCTGCCTACCTCTGCTGTTAGGTGATCTGGTGTGGCCATTTTGTTGTGGTGTCATCCTCTGACTGATCAGGTTGTTGATTGGGGTGTTTGCTGGCACCTCAGAGAGGGAAGGCAAGAATTGATGAGGTTTAATTGGTCTGTCTCTTGTCAGCTCCCATTAGCTCCTCATTTAACACTATCTGATGGTGTGATTCTATCACACCTACACAGCCTGTGTGTGTGTGTGTGTGTGTGTGTGTGTGTGTGTGTGTGTGTGTGTGTGTGTAAGAGAGAGAGAGAGAGGGAGAGAAACAGAGGATGTATGTGCGTGTGTGGTTTGTGCTTTTGAATCCAAGTGTTATCTAGGCTCACCTTGGGGTGTGGCGGTGATTTCGTTGTGATCAATAGGGATAAATCCCACTGGAGATGAAAGCAGCTGCACTTCTCTCTTGTGTAAGTGTAAATAATCATAGTTTTCTTGAAATACCCTAATCAGATCATGTTCTCTCACCCGTCTACTTTAAACACAGTTCTCTCAAAGACTCTTGTTTGAGGATACTCATTCATTCCACTTTTCTCTAAGAGATCAAATTCAGGGTATAATTATCATAATTAATAATTATCATCATAACCTCCTTCATTCCACAGCCATCATAAGAGCTCATCATCTAAAGAGCTCCAGTAAGGATGGTGCTATATTGTTAGCACAAATTAGCATGTGTGGACACCGATAGCTTCCCATCATGCCTTGCCCTGTGAGTGACAGCCGTTGAGACGCCTTCGGCACGATGGTGAGAATTGTGTGGACGTGCCGAGCGAGCCGTGGAATTCGCCGTTGCTGCTCGCTGATAGCTCTCCGAGGGCTTGGGTGTCACTCCAGTGACGGCCTAAGAGCCGTTAATTTTAGCCTCCGGAGTGGCTGTCGTAACAAGATCCCACACCCCCCCTTCCTCACAGCAAGGCTCCTAAATATACATTTATTTTCAGAGGGAGTCCCCCCTCGTCAGGATATGATGGATGTTGACTAATCAGATGGCGTGCGAGTGTATGTCCGCGGTCAGGCCCCTCTGAGTTGGTTTGGCGGCTGGTGTAAATCTCTGCTAGGGCTCTTCGTTGGGGTCTTGTCTTTGGTAAGGATCTTAGAGATATGATACCCTGTGCTGTTGCTGCCTGAGTGCGTCTATCTTAAGACTCCACATGGAGGTCTGGCATTCACCGGGTCTCTGCGGGCTCAGGGGCAAGCAGTGGGAGGGCTGCCTGTGGCCTACAGTTACCCCAGAAAACACTCACCATTTGCCCCCCACCCCCTCCTCTCCGGATGGCACAGACCCACACACATATCTAGATAAGCAGCCTTCTTGCTTGGCTTTGACGCTGGTGCTAAAATTGACCATCATATAGATATAGATTATGAAGGTATCAATATGTTATTGTGGTGATGTTTCTGCTTGTGTGTGTGTTGCTGTGTCTGTGGGCATGGGCATGTGTATGTATACATGTGTGTTTGTCTGTATGAATGAATTTGTGTTTGTGCGTGGGCATGTGTGTTCACGTGCTTATGTGTTTGTGGTACATATTTGTGTGTGTGAACACCCGCACACCCACTAACACATGCAGCATATACATACAGTGTGCAGACACTTGCATCATCCTTGCTTTCCTAATACCCATATCCCCGCTCCCAGAGAGGCTGACAGGCTGCTGCTCTCTGTGACTGGGTGCTGGGTGCTGGGTGCTGGGAGGGTGGTGGTGGTGGTGTGGGGGGGGGATAAGCAGGGCTGCTGCTCAG
>CABFOS010123236.1:0-16652 GCA_900660315.1 Diretmoides pauciradiatus | reverse complement strand
CCTCCCTTTCAGATACTAACTCTTCTCTCTCCAGGCCAATGGAGGGCTCACCATACTCCATGCTAGGTCGCGCCCCTCATCCCGTGCGCTCAGCTCCCTTTGCTCCCCCCTTTCTGCCCTTGCTCCCCCTTTCCGCCACTACCCACCTGTTGGCCACTCTGGTGTCGATCAGAGGGGCCAGCCAGCTCTATTTTGTCGCTGCCCCTAAAAGATGCTGGTCACCCAGCCACTTAACGGCATGCGCTCACTCCCTGCCCATCCCACCTGGCCGAGCGTACACCCTGTGCATCCACGCCAAACCGTAGTACGGTATGAATATCGATCTTTCTGCTACTTATTCTATGCTTCATTCTCACGTCGTCAATAAATACCCTGCACCCCATTCCTGTGTCGTGTTCATCATTGGTGCAAGCCGAACTAGTGAATATCTATTTTCTGCATATATTTTACTCCAATTGCTTGAATTGTGACAGTATATTTTGGGGCATTGTTGCCTTTATTTGACAGTTCACAGTGGAGAGATACAGGAATGATTAGGAGAGATGACATACGACAAATGTCCCAGGCCAGGCTGAGCCAGCAGGACATCCTGTGAAAGTCATTTTAATTGACTGCAGCATTTTTGACACTAGCAAGCTACCTAGCCCACTAGATAGCTTGCTGCCTTTAGTCAACAGTGGACTAAATATCTCAAATCAAGGCAGGCATTTTTGATGCACCATAAGAGCAGTGAGAGACTCCACCTTACCTACACAAGCCCCCTGTCTGAATGACATGAGAGGGCAGAAGATGCTATGGACGTGCTGGGAACCATGCTGGATTGGGAAGCTTCTCTTTAGCTGCAGTGTGCCTTCATTGTCCACCACCCTGCCGATACAAAAGTGACAAAACCAATTCAAGTGAAAAAGTCAACCTGCAATACAAAAATAAAAATGGTATATCTTAAAACGGGATTTTAGCACAGCAGAGACAGAACTGCCTTCTACAGACTGTGACTGACTCCCCTACGGACTGACCTGTACAGCAGGAGCTTATTAACACAGGCATTGACCAGCAGTGAGGGGTCCCTGGCCTCTCGGCTAATCCAGGACCGAGCAGATATGCTGCAGATGGAGCTGCCCTCACTCACCACCAGACGTTTGGCTTTGGTGAGCTTCCCTGTGTGAGGGCAGTCACAAACAGCACAGACCAGCAGAAACAGAGATACTATTTAGTGCATGAGACAAAAATAGATTATGATTTGTGATTCAGCCAGTATACAACTCCTCTGCTCTCTATCAAGTGGTACTTTTGTTACTGTACCTGTGGCCATGTCAAACAGGAAGGAGAAAATGCTTCCCCTGTCATCCCCGGCCCAAAGGATCCTCCCTGGAGCATCAAAGGAGAGAGACAGCACCCGGCCTGTCAGCTTACTGGAGCCCCCCTTCACCTTCTTCCCAGTGGAGATGTTCACCACCTGCAGGTGGTGCTTGCTATTTCCCACCTGCATGACAGAAGTGGAAGTGAAGTTCCTTGTTTTTATCTAGTAGCACTGAGACATTTCTTGGGAGAAGCTGTGGCTCTGACTGGTGCAGTGAGACTACTGAAAACCAGTGAAGCAGCAAACAATGCTAAAAAAAATTAAAAATCAGTTCTAGTGCTCTGCACTCAAGTAAAACATATTCCTTTCATCACTGTTTGGAACACACAAACTACTGTATGTGTGTGGGGGGTGTCTGCCTTTGCCAATTTTCTGATGTCATACTTTTACATGAATAACTCACAGATCTGGGTTTACTACACAGGCCAAACTGAAGAGGTCATTTGGCCGTGTGAGGGCGCCTCATGCTACAGTGACGTTTACCAGATTTACCTTGGGAAATGTGTTCATCCACTGCTTCACTGGTAAATGTGCACATTTACCTGGTAAATATTCCCACATTTACCATAACAAATACACTTCACACAAACAAGGATTGATTTTTTTTCCAAATACATAAAAACATATTTAGTTATTTTGGCAACATGCCCTTTCATGAAAATAAAGGTTGTAAAATGCCTGTGTGAATAGAAATGACTGTAAAACATTAATATTTAGGTAGACATGGTACATTATTGTTTTTTGTGTTGTTGTTGTTTTTAATCAATGAAGAGCTGAGGTCAGGTGTAAGATGATGATTTGCAGGTATGGAAAACATATTAGCAGGAGTTGGCAGGTGCAGGGTGAAGACTTCCACTACACATACACTGTATTATCATCTAATGATGTCGTAAAACACACTTTGAAGTCAAAATCATATATATTAGCAGGAATGATTTGGCACTATGTAAATTGCACAGATTTACACAGCTCACAAATCTTCCAGTATATTTGAAATATCCTGATATTTCTTAAAAATACATTCAATTGGCTGAGAGTATAATAAGCCAATAGCAGATGTCTCCTCATGTTTTTGTGCAATTTCCAGGTCAACGGCACAAAAATAACTGAATCTGAACCGAACTGAATCTGGCTGAGTCTGAAATACAATATATTTAGCTTAGACAAAATAAAAAAATAAAAATAAATGGTCAATTCGGGTACTCCACAGAGCACATTTTTCTAGTCTTACGTGAGTCCAATTTGTGATGTCTTAGGATTTTTTCTTTGCGGCTTGCTGAAATTGGGTCAACTCCTTTACCCATGTTTTTTTTGGCCAAATTAATACTACAAAATATAAGAGGTAGGTGGGGTGAGGTGGGGTAGAGGTGGGGGAGGCTATAGCTCTGACTGTAGGTGTGGACTGGTAGCTGGAGAGGTGCCAGTGCCCAGGTGCCCTTGATCAAGGCACCGAACTGCTCAGGGCGCATGTTAAGCAGCAGCCCCATCGCTCAGACATCTCTCCATTAATGCATGTATATCGGTCCTGTGTTTGGATGTGTGTGTGAGTGTATTTTGGGGCCTGTGTGTATATGAAAAAATAACAAACTGAGTGAAAAATTGAATTTCCCCCTTGGAGGATCAATAAAGTATCCCCCCCCCTTTTCTTTCTTAAACGACAGACTGTCTAGAAAGGGACTCACCACAGTAAGGTTATTATTCATGGGCTGGAAAGTGCAGCAGAGCAGCTCGCTGGATTCTGGGTCTCGGACCTCTCGGATGCACCGCCCATCCTCCGTATTCCAGATACGCAGCATCCCATCCAGTGAAGTCGACACAATGATGTCATTGCTGAGGGACCAAGCAAAGTCTGTCACTGGACCTCCGTGGCCTTTCAGGGTCACCTTCACACTGGGTGGAGGCGGGGATAGAGTCATGATGGACAGGGTACCGTCCAATGAGCAGCAGGCAAGGAGGTGCTTGTCATCATTGGCAAACTGCAACCGTGGAACTACAGAAGGAAAAGGGGGAGATGTGAAAAATGTTAAAGCTTAATTTTTCCCAAATTGATGATTATACACATTATAAACATTTACTTACCAGCAGAGTCCACATGTTGGTCAAATATGTGGTGCATCCCAGCGAAAGCATAGTTTTCGCTCAGTGTAGTGTCTCCTGCCATGGCACGACTAGCTTCTGCCACTGAGGTAGGTACCAAACTGCCCGGAGGCCTGCAATCAGAAATAAAAACAACCACACAAGCATGTAATCAATATGGTACACTTCACAACCAAAGCTGCCAACTAACCCTAACTCAATATGAGAGATTTGATCATTATTCAATACAACCAAACTAGAGTTACAGCCAATAAATCTAACGGAATGCAATTACTCAAAAGAGGAATAAATCAGAGAAAGCAATTGCTCAGTGAAAAGTTGTTAGAAAAGTTTTTAGGGGGCCTCTGGGTACCTCTCATCGTAGACGGCTCGGTTCATCTGGGCCTGTAGCTGGTAGGAGCCTCTGCTGACTGACCGGCGGTGACCACGAGCCCCCTGGGCACGAGGGTCCTCCTCAAAGTCCTGTCAAGGAGGAGGAGACAGACGGGAGCAACAGGGAGGGACAGAGCCTCCAAGAGTGAGTGAGTGAATGAAAAGTATAGTTTAACAATAACTAATATAGTTCAAAGATAAGACATTTTGAAAACTGTACTACCAACTATGCATTTTAAAATTATCTGATTAGTTGGTTCTTTACACATGAGCAATGCCAGCCCTTCCAACCAAGCTGCTCAGTTTAGTAAGCATGGTCAACCAAAGTGTTGTCTATGTTGTTAAGTGACGAAAGTCCAATTCGCCTACATGGCTCTCCTCCGAGTTACGCTGTCTGTTCCCTGCACTTCCACACCTACTCTGAGATGTCTTTGTATCTGCATTTCCAAACTCAGTACTGACATTCCTCTTCTAGTCTATCTCTTTCACTGTCCCTCTCCTTTCTCCGTTTCCCTGGGTCTGACCTCCATGCGGTCCAGTGTGGTGCGGGAGCTGCGCACACTGCTGGCCCTGAAGCTGCTCTGCTCGGACAGGGGCCCGTAGCGCAGGGCCAGCAGCTGACTGCGCAGCCTCAGGTACTGCCTGCGCAGCCCTGGCTCAAAGCCACACTTGGCGTTCTCTCTGAGCAGCTGGCTGCGCCGGCGGATGTATTGCGTGCGGAACTGTGGGAAGGTAGGCGTGCGGTATGCATTGTACCTGGGGAGGGAGACAGGTGACAAGCATGCACAATAATTCACGACTGATCTATAAGCAATTACACATCTGAATAGCTTCTTCATCACTTTACATTATATAACCTGCAGCCTGACTGAGTCTTACCTTGCGTCCACTGCCAAAACCTGCTGCCAAACTGCTGCCATTCCACAAGCGCTCTGGGTAGAGAGGAAGCCACTGCTTGGGCAGATCCCTGTCAATGTAAACAACACAATACTGTTACTTACATTTATACAACTGAGGCTTCATCACATCAGCCTCCCCACCCACCCACACACACACACACACACACACACACACACACCTAAACATTCATGACAGTTATTGGGTGTAGTCATGATGAGGAAAGGGGAAATAGAGCCACTGAGCAGCTTGTTGACTTGTAAAGTAGAAACCAGTAAACATGTGTTGAACTGAACTGAAAGGGTCTAGTGGAGGTATAGTGTGGTTGGGTTTGTGTTAGGGTTCATAGGGTTTATGGTCACGGGTACCAAGCAGCTACGCACACAGATACAGTAGGAAGGCCAGCAGACTTGCTAGCTAACGATGCTAACTACCAGCATACTTGCTAGCTAACGATGCTAACTACCAGCAGACTTGCTAGCTAACGATGCTAACTACCAGCAGACTTGCTAGCTAACGATGCTAACTACCTAGCAAGTTAGCCACCACATCATCTGCGATATCCTTACATAACAACTATCTTCGACTAAATGTTTTCCAACGTTTTCCAACGCAACAATGTCATAAACACAATAAGACGTTCATTGCGACAATAGTGTAAATAAATACCGAGAAACACAGTCCAAAACGGCTCACCTTCCTTAGCTTTCCTCCATCGCTGGTGTTTCTGACGAGCCACGTGACGCCGCGTCGCCCTCCCATTGGTGGACTGATGTGTCAATCAATCCTGATGAGTCGCATTATAATATTGGCCTTACAGTAAGATTAATGTCATGTGGATCCTAATATGATCACTGCTCATACATTTTATAACTTAAAACTTGTTTCCAGCGGCAGCATGTTGGAGAGTACAGCCAACACCTAGAAAATACAACTAAGACTTGGCACTGTAGTGACACCAATGCTTTATTTTACTTTCCCTGTCTCCTCTTTCAAACTGCAGGATCAGACCCAGCATGGATGCAGACAGGATTGAATGATTTAAATCACATATCATAATTATTATTTTTTTAAAGCATGAACAAACTAGGGTTCACATGGAAAATGCAATGTGACTAGCCGTGTTCGGGGAATTGAACATAGCTGCTCAGCTTGATAACAAAGCCATAACAAATGTTCATTCAGCTCAGCAAATACAAATAAAAGCCTTTTCATTTATTTAAATACACTGGTGCGATACATACAAGTTTACTTGATTTTAGCTATATAGCCCCCCCCTGGAGAAAAATGCACCAGCCACCACTGCAACTAGCCTAGGAACAGACATTGAATCTGGTTTCATAGGCAAGATATTACAATTTGCCATTAACAAATGCAATATAAATGAATGCATTCAATTTACCACTCTCCTCTGCCTACACTCAAGAAAACACATAATGCTTACAACTACCTTACTAGTGAACTTAATGAGTTTAATCTCATCATTACTTTACTACCTAGAGGTTTGCAAAATTAGTGAATGCATAATGGTGACTATTTTGATCAAATGCTTCACTCTATCTACTGTTAGCTCCACACCTGCAGTGTAGACAGTTATAATTCATGATAAATTCATATTTCCTTGTGACAAAATCATATCAAATCAGGGTACATGATCTAATTTGGATCCTCAATATGAAAACGTTTGTAAATCCCTGACCTAGTAGACCAGTTTTTCAATGATATACAGTATCACCTAATGTTACGCCTGTAACATGATGAAAATGCTTTCTTGTCATGAACAATAGGTGAGTGCACCGTTCTAGTGGGTTCACAATGGTGGGATTATAAGGCCAGCTCCGAGGTTTCGCCTGGCTCAGCAAAGGCCTGCAGAGCTGTGGGCCCTGCCACTCAGCTGACGGGGCTCTTTGCTTGTCCATGGCGCTCTTTCCCGAAGGGGCCCCACCGACGGCACCATTCACAACCACGGCCCATAAATGAGCGAGTTGAACACCCATTAAGCACTGCATTTTCTAAAAAGAGCACGGACTTTGGAGCACAGCCAAAATGCCAGGAACAAAAGGTATGTGTAAGGGAAAAAAAGTTAAATTCTACAAATTATTTTATTTATTTGAATCTCACAGTGGCTGGCTGTCAAAACTGAGTTAGCTAGTAGTCTAGATCATTCATTTGGAAATACATTTAAAATGGAATAAATGTTTGTTTGCTGCCCAAACATAGACCGAACCTAATAAGTCCGAATGTTTCCACCATTTTCAGGTAATAAATCGGACAAGAAGTCAGCTACCAAGGTAGGAAAATGGTTCCGTTACTACTCCACCAGCATCATGATTTGGTTTCTTTCACTCTGTACATTTCAGGTTTTGTTGTTTTTGTTCATTCACGCTTGTTTTACTTTCACAGCAACCTCAGAGTCCTAAGGAGCAGCCGAAGAAAGGTGATCAGAAAGGAGATGATAACAAGAAGCAAGGAGGTAAGCATTTATATCAACATTTCCTTGACCTTTAGTGAGGAGTATTTCTAACCAGCCAAATCACTGTGCACAGACCGATGATCCCTGTGTAGAAGGAACATCTACAGCTTTGCATAGAATTGATATACTTTGAGTCACAATGAGTAGAAATCAAGCGCTGCGATTGCTGTGTGTCCCCAGTGAAGGTATCTGTCTGTGTTCTGTCCCCTCGCAGGACAGCCGAAGGGAGAGAAGCAATAACTTCCAGGCATTTGTGAAGATGGCTTTGGAGACACTGCTGGGGTCCTGTCGTCGTAAGCATGGGAGTCCTCGGGGCAGGCAGGGCTGAGTTCACCTCCCCTGCCCTCCCCACCTTCCCCTGGGCCTGCAAAAAGGGCTGCTGCTGGCCTTCCAATAGCATCTACTCCCCTCTCACAGAGGAACAAAGTGAACCTGATCTCCATCCATCACCATCTTTTGTCCAACCTCTGTCCCCCCCCCCCTCACCTCCTTTTTTGTCCCCTTCCCCAGACTGCTTGGACACCAGGTCAAACCAGGTCGATGCTTTGAGTAAAAACCTGAAGACCGTTACCCTTTTACAGTCCTTCCCTTACTCAGCCCTCTTTCCTTAATCCCCAGAACATGATTGACTGTCTAACAGTTCATTCATTCTTCATGTAAATATTCAAATAAACGATTATTTCTTACAGCAGTCCAATATGTTTGACTTGTTTTTACACCTGATATCTTAATGTTTCACACCTTCTAAAACAGTTTAAATTAATCAAAGATCGCAATCCTGGTTTCATGTAAAAAATTTATAAAAAATTTCGGTTTCAGTGGTTTCACATTTACAGGGGGAAAGATTTCTAAAAGTAAAAATCAGTTAAATCAATATTTCAAATACTAGGAGGGATTTTGTGGTATTAGTCTGCTGAGACACGTGAACACTCATGCTCAGTAATCTAAAACACTGCATCTTTTGGATTGGAACCAAGAGGCAAATTATTGATACGTCTACAATGTTCTAGATGAAACAGAAATACGAACAGAAACTTAACACAACCTGATACACAGAAGCTCATGTTGATGTTTTCAGTAATCATGAATTGCATAACGCATATTATTAAAAGCAGCAGTGTAATACCAGAATAACAAAATACAATCCTGAATCTTTAAAGATAAATATTCAATATCGTGTAGAGTGGCATCTTGAATGTGCAATCTAAAATTAGAAATTCAGTTTTAACATGAATAATGAAGTGTGCGTGAGTGTTTTGAATGTTCACAAATACTAATAAGTTCATCTCTAAACAAAAGGACAGCGTATCAATTTAAGGGAAAAGGATGAAAATAATTCAGGGCAAAATACAAACACCATCAGGACGGACATTCTATCATTAAAATTAATTCATAAAGATCTATCTTCTCTAGCGATTCATTTATCTAAAATTCACAAATAGCGAACATCATCATTGATAACAATAAAATCGCTGCCTTAAATCCATAACCTGTGCTCTTTCCACTCTTTGCTTCCGTCCGCATGCTCGAGAGATAAGTTGTGTTAGACCTAAAGACATGAAGGAAAACCACACCTGAAGGGCATCGTCCACAGTTGATTGTGAGACCTAGATAAAATGTCCACAGGAACGACTGGCTGGTCACCGCCATGCTGATAGGTATTGATTGTGACTCGCAGCGAGACATCTGTAGCTGCTGTCACACCGTGAGGGGTTGACAACCGCAGCTCAGATACAATGATGTGATACTGAGAAAAGGCGGGAGCAGCAGGTCATCACTTCAGAAATAGTCCCCAGCAGGTAATAATAATAGGTACTCAGTCCACAGGTGGCAACCTGAGCACTGTATGTTGATTTACTTTACTGTATATAGGTTGATTCTGTTCTCTTCAGTCCGTTGCATGATGAGGTCACAGTGCGGGAGTGAACAAATCTTACATCTCTCATTATTGCTTCCTTCACTCTTTGTCTTCTCTCTGTCTCTTATCATTAGAGAATGAGGCGGTACAATACCCAGCATCCAAACGTGAGCCAGTGGCTTGTCCAGCTCAGCTCTGACCACTTCTGAATGGTATGGTGAGTCACGTCGTCCTGTAGAAGGAGAAACACACTCTGTAAGTTCGGCGAGTCAAGCTCAATGACAGTACAACAGTACATCTCTCTCCTGTGAGCTCATTCTGACACAGCCATTCACAAGTTAGTATGTCATATGTTGTAAATTGTGCAGTGTGCATAAATATACTCGCATATCCTCTTAGAGACATCACCTCATCCTCATCCATGTAGTCCACGCTGGAGTTGAACACAGAGCCCAGGTAAGTCAGGTGGAGGACTGCCAAAGCACTGAATGCCGTATTAATCATATACACCCATAGCGCCTGCAGAGAGAGGGAAAAGGAAGTTATGTGGGAACAAAAGTACTTAAAATTGAATTCTGCAGGAACATCACGTCATTTAAGAACATCAGACAGTTTCATGCATATCCTTTCCATGGTTCCGCGTGTGGAATTTCATCTAAATATATCACTGATAATGAACATCAGCACTATGTTGTACAGTCCCCGTGGGCTGCTTTTATATTGGCTGCATTCATTATTCCCTCTCCTTGCTGCTCTTGATGTGTAACCAATGTAACTTGAGGGATTCTGGCATCATGCCAGAGAACTCCCAAAATGTGTTAATTGACAATGCAGATCATCAGAGCGACTGTATTTTAACTGGAGTAGTCGTGTGTGCAGTTGTTTAGCATTAAAAGTTGATCCAAATATCTTTGCAACAATATATTGAGTAAATCGTTCTTACAGTATCTTTATTACTATATATTTATATATATTTAGTAATATTGTTTTTCTCGTGTGTATATTGAAATTGGAATGTATGGTTTCATACAAACTGCAGTGAAAAACCCACTGCTACTGCAAAAGGAATAGCAATAAAGAGAGCAGTGCACATTACCTTTTTGTTCAGGTGAGTGCAGTTTGGCCGACATTTCTTTGACAGTATACATGCATTAAAAATGGTTGCAAGCCTCTTCCGCAACACTGAAAGCCAGAACAACACCACACCATTAAAATATAGCTAGAGGAAGAGTTCCTTTATAACCATGAGAGGTAAATTAAAGCACTGCAGTGAACAGAAACCGAGAACAGAAGTAGAGTGCAATTAACCATTACTGGAAAGCTAAGCACCTTTTCTAAATGGGCAGGTTCTCCTTTAGAAAAGAGGCGACATTAGGCAGACTCTTACCGTGCTCAATGTACGTGATGAACCCGAGAGATATCAGCACTGCACCCAGATGGAAACTCAAGCCCTACCAACCGCAAGAGTTACAAACAAACAAGTTCCACTCATTCACACATTGACGCAGACGTACAAAAGAATACAGAGGAGCTGTGATGATTTCTTGTGTAAGACTCGGTACTCACATGCAGGAGGGCGCTGGCTGTGTATGTCACCAGGATAGCAGAAAACGTTCCGAATTTCAGAGCACTCTTGAAAACATCTGCGAAATGAGGGAATCAACTTGCTTGAGTGTCTGTTTAAATGTCCCATTATCATCTCATTCATAAAGGGAGAGAAAAGCAAAAACAGCTGCTGCCATAGAGTGTCAGTATTAAAACTCACAGGTGTGGAGAAATTGAGACATAGGCAGATTCCACGATGTTACCACCTCCCCCATGGACCTGGGCAGCTCTACGTTCAGTGGTTTGGCTACGGTCATATCCCTAGAAAACGCAGACGGAGGTTAAGGTGGCCTGTTTAGCAGCGCTTTCATAATGAGTAACAGAATTTGTGTGTTAAGCTGTTGCAGCATTAACTGACCATTTGAGGTTGTCTTTCTCCTCGGTGAAACCCGCCCCAGCCAGAGTAGTAGTAGTCTCACTCAAGTAACCAACAAAGTAATTGCTGAAGTGGAAAGACACTGCATTCTCATACGCCAGCAGCCACCTAAGATACACAAACACCAGTTACATTCAAATCTCAGGTCAAATACATCCTAGTGAATTACAGTTATGATTCAGACTAATGCCGTACCTTGCCACAGAACCTCTGAGAAGCAAGCGGAGAGAAGAGAGGTTGGAAGAGTTAATTCTGATGAAGACAATGAATTCATACCAATGCTTTTTGACTTGTGACAATCTATAAGCTGTCTCACCATGGTTTTCAAGATGCTGAAACAGCTGTGGTACATGAGAGTGGGGGACTGGTGTCCAGGTACAGACATGGATGCACAGTGAGGGGGTGTAATGTGGACACGGGCGTGCAGGTGAGGGTGTGTCACAGCTGGTAAACAGGAAAGGAGCATGCACTGAATATGTGGAGGACACACCTACTGCACGGAGCATACGAAAGGTGGGGTATGTTCAGAGTCACTGTGATGAATAATTCATTACCTGATCTTTCTCCTCTTTTTGCTGTGGAAAAAGAATAGAAGAAAACAGACACGCTGTGAGCAATCAAAGCCAAATGATAACCAGGACATTTGAGTATCTAAGCAGTATATATCTCTATCACCCAATTACCTTCGTAGAAGCTTGTCTCCGTAAACAGGTATGAAATAAGGAAAGAGGTAGGGGGCCACGCAGTTGGAAATAACTAGGCAGATCTGGCTCTTCACCCAGGTAATGGACACTTTTAAAAGCCATAAAAAGCTCTGATGAGGAGGAAGAAGCAAATATTTTAAACGATTAGCAACTAGTGCCAGGATATTGTTTTGAATACTCCTCCGCCCCCCAACCCTCTCCCCATACTAAAAAATATCCAGCGTACCAGCTTACGGCCTTGTAGAGCTTCTTTGTAGCTGTTGAAACTGATCCAGGGACCGAAGATGACTGTGCCGACAAAGTAAATATAGCCCATAAACTCAATGGGTGAGGGCACACTGGTCACAACCCCTCTGTCCAAGTCGAAGGCCAGAGAGATCGCTTTCATGGCAACCACCATCTGTGAACCTGGACAACAGCAATGGTGATGAAATAGTCACTGGATTCCAAGAGGAAACCATGGTTATTGCTGGATATCAGGACCAAGGGCAATCATATTTGTTACTTGTATCTACCAGGTTGGCAAAAGGAAACCTGACCTACCTCTCATCTTGTGCCAGGTGGTAGTGTCCATCATGTGCAGCTCTCTAATAAAACAATATAAGAAGAATCATCTCAGTTTCAGTGCAGCTCTCATCACGACAGAAACTTTGTAAAAGCCACTACAGCACTGACTTTTAACTGTGTTTCATCAAAAGCCCTCACTTCAAACAGATACGTGATGTCTGCAGGGCTGCCTGGTATCAGATGAGGACTCTCTTACCCCAGCAGCAGGTAAATGAGGACAGTGATGGAGAGGAAGGTGCCTCGGATGCTAGAGTGACGGCACAGAAAGAGGATGAGGTAGCAGAGGAGGCTGAGAAGGACCACCCAGATCATATGGAGCTCAAAGAACAGGTAGAGTGTGTAGAAACCTCCTGCCACTGTGCTCAGGTGTTTCACAAAAGACGGGAGGCCTGGCAAAACAACATAAAGAAATAAAGGCTAGAAAACAGTAGTGGTGATTGTGATGAGGCAGGAGGGTGAACGAGGATACACCGACTGTTCCCAAATTAGTTGGACTCTCACCGAACATCCAGAGGAGCCGGCACAGCAGGCAGATGACCAGCAGCTGCCAGACCTGCTCCAGGCCCTGCTGGGCTGTAGGCAGCAGGCAGCCATGGGCAAGCTCCTGGAAAAACTCCTGTCGGCTGAAGGCTCCCATCTCTATCCTTAAAAAACAGAGTGACAAAGAGACAAATGTTGCTTGGCCAAAGAGCGTATAAAAGGACATCTGTTTCCCCAGTATCAACATATGTATCTAGCACACACATGCATACTTGTGTGGGCATGCAGACTTATTCAAAATCTCTAACTTCAAATCCCATTGAGGTGAGAATCTATCAATTCCCTATTGTACAGTCCTGTCATCATCGATGTATCACTCTTAACAATATGTTCTTAAACATTATCTAGGCTAGAGGGCGCCTGCGCAGGGCAAGCGTCATTCTGACATTGTTTAGACTAAGTGTTCCATAAACATTGCTTAGTTAATAACAACTGTACCATGTGTGCCAAGGCACTTTGTTCACCTGCACTGAGCCCTGCGGGGTCTCCGTGTGATTCTTTCATCCTTTCCCTATGTAGCTTTTTCTTTTTAATACATTTTATCTCAGAAAACCCAGATTTGTTCGGACAATCTCTTTATTTCACGTTTCACCATATCCTGAATGCAAAATTCCCACCACACCATTATACATAGCAACTCACTACATATGTTTACATCCATGCAGTAGCTGTCAGGGTTCACTGATGAGTTTTATTTGTATTTTTGTTTTATAGCAAATGCATCAAACGTATAGATCCATGAGAATGAATTGAAATCTGGGAGATGAATGTGGGCACACATGCTTGGTGCAGACGCTGTATTGAAACGTTGCAGCTTATTTACGGGGCAGTATGGTGAATATTAGGCGCATATGCTATTCTGTAAGACATGTTGTCTCCGCAGTGCAGTCGGCCCAGGGACGACTCGACTCACATCGTCCTGCAACCGCTGCACAGACGCGCAGCGCTGAGCCGCCTCACTTGCCGAAAAGCCCCTACAATGTAGTGAGTAAATTGTTGTTATCGCTGATATCGGTTGCTAACTTAGCCCGACATAGCTAGTGGGATCTACCATCTGCCCACCAACATACTTGGGGCTAACGAGCTACCCCCCGCGTTATAAACATGCCTCAGCCATTTCCCGTTCCTTCCCGGGGAAAACGCTTACCCTCCAAACAGTCCGGACGTCCCGTCCCGCAGCGTGAGCCAGACGGTTCAGAGAGTTGGACTCCTCTGGGTTTTACGCACACTCGGTCCAGATGATCCTTATCTGGATGATCCCCATTGTCACAGCATCAGCACCACTTGACTCTGTCACTGATGCAGCCGTGCGAATAAATATCAACCAATCCGCTGCTAGGGCACAGGGACGTCAGCCAATCACTGCTGTTTGCGTCAAGTCACGTGGTCAATCACAAACGGTACCCACCATCACCGCCTTTGGACCAATAGGAGGTGTACAGCGAACATGGACATAACATACGTGAGAGGTCAGGGACTTGTTCGTGATAGCGCAGCTGTAGCTTTCAATAGAAACATCTATTTGATTCATTTAAATAATAATAATAATAATCACAACAACCTGTACAACGGAGTAATTCACAGACTGTGCAATTCTGCTGTTGAATGAGAGCCTCACTTTGTTTTGTTAAAAACCCTGCAGAAGTGTAGCTCAAAATACCCTTCGTGAGCCACAACCAGATGCAGTGTCATGTAGAAGAGAACCTTTGAACACCAAGGCTACAGCCCATGTGCTGCCCTCCAGGTCACTGCATCACTCCCAAGTGGGTTCAGCTTCTAATCCTGCAACTGAGCCTCGTGGCCATGTAGAAAAGAGCAGCTCCAGCTTGGCAGGAAAAGTACTGTTAGACATTAACCCACACTGGTGATGGATTTGCTCGCTGCACCAATTGTCTTAAATCAGAATAAAACTTCTCGATTCAAATAGTTCACAACAATTGTGAGAACAGCCACTGGGCAATTGGAACTGTTGCAGCAACACGGAAACACCAGACGAAAAGGACTTTAACATTGAAGTAACTAAATCACAATTATAAAGGCTATACAGGCGAGTCATTAAGCTGAATGCCTATTAGCAGTATGCTGCTTTTTAAAAGTCTGACAATTATCACTTTGATGAGTTTTCAGCTTCATAAAGCTGGTAATTATGGCAGAGCTGCCATTCAGAAACTGCTTACATCCAAGGCCAACATATAAACACATAACCTGCTGTAAGGAGCAGAACAAGAACAAAACCTGGACCCCCAAGCAATAGAAAAAAGTAATATGGTCTGATGAGTAAATGTCTTTCCTGAAGCTATAGGATGAATTCAACCCATGTCTGTTGTGAACTGCTAAACATGGTGCTGGATCTGCAAAGGTATGGGCAGCCATCTTGTGGGACCCATTAGGTTTGATGATTGCTCTGCATCGTTGTATAATGGCCAAGGAATAAGGCTATTTTGCAGGAGGTACACCCTAGGGTGGCAACTCTGTTCCCTCATAATGATAACGCCCTCCAAAGCCTCCCCAAACACCAAATATAAACAACACTGAACCTTTATGTAAAGTTATGAGTTCCACCTCATTCCTCCCTTGAGGAACTGAAAGCTTTTCTTTTTGAAGAATGGTCCAATATCTCACTACACAGTTCAGGACTTGAGCAGGTTTTCTTATGCAACTACGTCAAATACTTTATGTTAGATAGTTGAATAGACATTTCGTCTTGAAAGTTTTGCACAATTGTTTATTTCTTTCATCGCTAAAGTGAGAACTTCTCTGCTATGGACAATGAGATTGCCATATGAGCCGTTTTCAATACTTACATACTGTAGCTTTGGAGTCACTGTGTGTTTAAGCCTGAGATTCACACAATCATGTGAATAATAGTGTGATAGTTAATTGATACCTGAAGGAAAAATTCTGGAGCTGGTAGGAAAATCAGTGTATTGCTCAAAGACTCTTTACTGGGTGGATTTAGTTCACACACGTCAGCTTAAAAAAATGGAATAATTCCGTATCTCAAATAATTACAACATTGGTGTAAATGTGGGAGAACAACATCCCATACAAAGGCATTCATACAATATAAAACAAATGTTTTCTCTATGAGGTAGCTAAAGTAGTTGAGGTAACCTAAATCTAATGACAATTAGATCATACAGAACTATTATACTGTATAATCTGTCTGTGTTCACAGTCATTCCAGACGTTGCACCACAGAATAAAGCCTGCAGTACACATCCTACCTCACACACAACTTTACAATCCAGGTAGGTTACATTAAAGATTGCACCTATTAAACAGTATCCTTTAGTTATAAAATGTCCCTACAGTATTAAACATCCAGTCCCTTATTTCTCATAAAGTGAGTTGTAAATAAATTAAGGGTTCGGAAATAGGACAGTCCTAATTACTAAAGAGGTATTAGTGTGTAGTTCTAGTTACAGTAGACCTGCATTATAGGAGTAAACAAAATGTTACCACTTCATTGGGCCATTTTGGTAACATTGTAAAATACTAGAAGGGACGGGGGAAATTGAAATTATACTTCCCCCAATTTCCGAGATTACAACACAACGTCTATGTCATACGCAATTCTTTGCAGTTGATGTGGCAAGCGCCCATGACCTTGCTCATCTTTAGACTCAATTGACAGATCACACTGTTTCTCATTTTTGACATTATCTTTCTCCTTTTTCCTCATTTTCTTCTTTTTCTTATCGTCTTCACTTGTTTCAACAAATAAATATCCACACTTCCTTTTAACCTCAAGTAATGCTGATGTGAGAATGTGGGGTGAAAAGATCTGCAGTGAGGACCTG
>CABFOS010123159.1:1464-14777 GCA_900660315.1 Diretmoides pauciradiatus | reverse complement strand
CGCCCATCTCCTACTCAATCCTAAACACATTCCACGTTATATTCTTTTCAACATGGCCGAAAAACAGCCCGACAAGTGTCACGACTCCCAATCCACGCCGGACAAAGTTACTTTACCAGAGAATTTGAAAAGTGTAGTGTGGCGATTTTTTGGATTCTGGTCAGTTGGGAGGTGAAATTATGTCCAAAGCTAAGGTGGTTTGCAAGCTATTCGACATGAAGCTGACCTATCGTTCGTCTACATCAGCGCTACACGTGCATTTGCAAAGTATGTACCCCACAGAATATAAACAAGCCACTGATGAGGCAGAGGCACCGGCTGCTAAACAACCTAAGCTAACAGCCTTTTTACAGCCCGACCACATCGCTACCCACTGTAAAACCGAAAGCAATCACCAAAAACTTAACTGCATTCATATGTGAAGAAATGCGACCGATTAGTATAGTGGATGGAGGGGGATTTAAGGGCTTCGTCCACAAAATCAACCTGCGCTATCAAGTCCCTAGCCAGGGGACTGTTAGCAATAGGGTCCTGATAACACCCACACCAACGTGAAAGCCATGATCAAGGACAGTGATGTTGTGTTGACCACTGCCTTTCACATGGTCAGCAACAAAAACGATGGGTGCTGCCGCCGAACTGTAACCGAGCGGTTTTGATCGCCTATACTTTTGGTGGTTAAAAACCACAGAGGCTCCGGTGGCGTTGAACATGAACGGGTCTTTATTTCTCCACACAGACAACTGTGTCCTTAAGTGCAACTCATCACAGAACCCATTACTGTAAAGAGACCTTCAACATAAAAGCCTGCAGCTTACACCTTCCTGCTTACCTGACATTAAAGGCATTATATGCGTCATTTTTTATGTAAAATATAATAACAATCGACTATAATCGATTCTCTAACAATTTTTCAGAGAGAAAATCGAATATAATTTCGAGACCAGTTGACAGCCCTAGTCTGGGTAGACTCGATTAGCCCTGTTGTGTACATACTCAGACTGATAGCTTTCCTCCCTCTATCTCTGCCAGGTGATTGACTTCGGATCCAGTTGTTTTGAACACCAGCGGGTGTACACCTACATCCAGTCACGTTTCTACCGGGCCCCCGAGGTGATCCTTGGCTCGCGCTACGGTCTGCCTATCGACATGTGGAGCTTCGGCTGCATACTGGCGGAGTTGCTGACAGGCTACCCTCTATTTCCCGGGGAGGACGAGGGTGACCAGCTGGCCTGTGTCATGGAGCTGCTGGGTATGCCTCCACAGAAGGTTCTGGAACAGGCCAAAAGAGCAAAGAACTTCATCAACTCTAAAGGCCACCCACGCTACTGCGGAGCAAACACCCTGCCCACGGGGGCCACTGTGCTGACGGGGTCTCGCTCCCGTCGTGGCAAGATGAGAGGTCCCCCAGGTAGCAAGGAGTGGAGCGCTGCACTCAAGGGCTGCGAAGACCCCACCTTTACTGACTTCATAAAGAAGTGTCTGGACTGGGATCCCTCATCTCGCCTTACACCCAGCCAAGCCCTCAGGCACCCATGGCTGTACCGCCGGCTGCCCAAGCCTCTGCCTGGGGCTGAGAAGAGCCAGGGGGCCACAGTGAAGAGGCTCCCTGAGCACCACAGCACCTCCTTCCCCTCCATCCTGGCCAAGGGGGGGTCTGGCTTAGGTGCCACACCAGCCACCAACAACAAACTGAGGAGCAACATGATTGGAGACTCAGGGGAGGCTATACCTCTCCGCACAGTCCTACCCAAACTTGTCTCCTAGAGAGAGAGTCCCTCTTATCTCCTCTCTCCCTCCCACTTCATCCCCATCTCCACTCCTCAGGAGGGGTAGGAGTATGGACAGGAGTGGACCCTAGGTTTTAAAACTTGTTTGGTTGTTCTTTTATTTGTTTTATACTGAGCGGTGTCGACACCCCAGGTCCTGGTTTTTAATATTAGCTGAGAGAGACAATTAAAAAAAAACACTAAAGGTTTTTATACAGCAGTTTCCTTGAGTGGCTGTGTGATTTCTGTCTGGCGGCCATTGATAAGGTTTGATTTAGGCATCGCTTTTTAAGAAGTCTTTGTGTGAGTGGACAACTCTGTACATGAGCAAATGTTTTTACCTGTGTGTGTTCTCACGTGAGTGTCTGAGTTACACACACTTAAGCACACCTGCACTGTCACTTGCCTCTCGCACACACTCACACAACACATATTTCACTGCCCTTCTTGGGGCAGTGTTTAACTTTATAAGTGAAACTTGAAAAGGGCTATAGAGATGACTCCTATCAGGTAGCAAAGATCTGTTCACCACCCTTGAATTTATAGAGAATGAATCGTGCTGTAGTTTTAGACCCTGCACACGCAAACAATTACAATACAACGTACACGCTTTTACAGATAGATAATTAGGGGTTGGCATTGTGAAGTGAATGATTAGGACAATATTTTTTAGCAATAAATTAAGCCTGCACTACTTTAATTTGCTCTCTTTTCCTATCTTTCCTGATCCCTGGTGCTTGCATGTCAGCTCAGTATGTGGCGTTGGTGTGTCTGTGGTTTAGGTATGTGGTGCTACTGTGCGAGTCATAGAGAGGGTATGCGACAACCTATTACAGTCCCAAATGTTCAGGGGAGGGGAGGGCAGTATCTCCACCCTAACTCTGTCACAAAGGTGTCACCATCACTCTTGGTACTTCACAAAGTGGTTTGCGAAACACACATTCATTTATATGCATGCCACCGTAAACACACACACACCTGTGGGGTGATTGCCAGAAAGTTTGGTGATGCAAAATGCAACTGAACGCAGTTGCATTAAAGCCACTGGAGGAAAAGTGCAAGGTTAAAAAGATCATGTGATAATATGAAGCTGAATATGAGTAATATGAGCCATGAGTTTGGGGGGAGTGTAAAGAAGTTGGTAGGACAGGCCAGTGACGTTTGAGGTTTTTATGGTACTGAAGAAAGGTATTTCTCAGGGAGACATACTTGATACATCCCTTACCTTTATATTATCTCTCTTCTACTGACAGTCCTCAGTCCTGACAATGCATGAAGCTCTGCCCACTGAGAGGAGAATGCATATATGAGTTACTGCAAAGGGGGTCTGCATGCTCCACAATCTGACCTAGATTCGCTCTACTCCCCCACCCGTTCTTTCTCTCTTGTTTTCTCACCATGTCTCATGTAGGGCAGGGAACCTCTTAAACTCACACATTGTGAATTATGGTGCTGTCCAAACACAAACATATATACACACACACACACACACGGATACACAAACATGTTAGGTGCATGTTGTTTGGACCAGACCACTCAAAGAGTTCAGGGTAAAACCTCAAGCCACCCTGCTCTTCTTTCTCTTGTCCCTCGCGTTCTCTCAGTGAAAGTGTCAGGGATTTCTACTCTTTGTTTTTTTTTATATAGAAGTGGTTTCTATTGCTATTTGCTCCAGAAGATCAGAGGATGTAAATGCAGAAGCTGAAAAAGAGAAAGTTGTATGCTGTCATGTTGTACTAGTTGTGTGAGTTAGTAGGAGGGTGTTTGGGTGTTTGGTGTTCAGCATGAGATCACAACCTGTTATACAGACTGAGTGACTATGAGAAGAGAAACTGTACAGTAACCAAATGAACTTATGATAGTTTCTTTTTCTAAAAAAAATAAAAATGATTATTAACTGAACTCTTCAGCTCCGGAGTGATTTTTGGTTTGCCACACACATTTTTCATTTTATCGGTTTGCCACACACATTTTTCATTTTATCATAATAAAAGCGTTTAACAAGCAGATAATTAACATTGGGTGGGGGCGGCGGGGGGCTTTGGTTTAGAATCCAGAGGCTCTGAAATCCCATTGGCAGCGTCCGGACCTGTTTGGCAACAAGTGGAAAGAAACAACTTTCTGCTTAGAGCTTGCTAAAACCAAACCACAAACATTTAACAACTGGGACTAAAGCATTCGCTACGTATCATTTTTCTACCAGTGCACTATACAATGACCTGTGTGTGCATAAAATGCAATCAAATCAGTCCTCTCAGCCTCTTAGGTGGTAGGTCAAACTTCAGAGCATGTGGGTTTGGTTGGCCTGTTGTATGTTGTTTTCACCAAGGCTATTAGTCCTTATCTGTCAAAGTACTTTTACGCTTCCCCACCCTCTTGCCACCATTTGCCTCTTCCTCCCTCTTTTTCACCATCTAACCCCTTCTCTTCTCTCTCCCAACCACCTGGTGTAACAGCAGATGCGTAGCTGTGGACACACAAGCAGAAATACTCCTGTGAAGAGGAGTGGGAGACGAAGATGACAACGGTGATACTGACAGTGGACTAATCATCTCCGGTGACACTGATGATTCATGGATGTTTATACTTGAAAGCTGATGCCCGGGGCGGAGAAATGCTCAAGCATGTATGTAATAGAGAAAGAACTGGTTGGGCAACAACATCATTCAGAAGAGGAGAGGGAGGCTGCTGAGTTTCCTGGGGTGGGTGGTTGGGTATGTGTTGAACAATGAAACATTGAGACAAGAGAAGAGTCTATCCTGGTGAACTTTATGGAACTGGTCCTATCCTTTGAGCTTTGAAGCACTCTACTGCGTTTGTCTTTTAATCTCTCTATTAATGTGAAAGCAGATTAGATCAATCCCATTAGAAACTAGCCCAGTCACCTCCTGACCAGATGGACTTCCCCACACACTTTAGTCTAGGTGGCTTTTGTCCTCCTCTCATCTCCTCTCCTCTCTTCTCTCCTGTGAGAAGGTTTAGTCTAAGCCTGCGGACCATATGGAGCCACAACAGGATTTCGGGCCATGTGTGTGGACAAGGAGGGGCAGGGCGGTGACAGATCTCTGATCAGTGCTCACCATGTGGGTAAAGAGAAGTCTTGATCTATTAGGTCTCAGAAAGTAAACATCTTCCTCTCTATAATCTTTCTATCCCCTTGTTTCGCTTGCTGTCTACCTGTGATTAGATGGGATTAGTCAGATACCTGGCACCAGCTGCTATAGTACATTGTGTTTGAGGTGAAAAGCCCTGATCTGATTCTATGTTATCCCAAGGTTATCTAAACCACTGCTTCTCTATATGGCTATTTTGACTTTTAGAAGATTGGAACCAAAAAAGTGTTAAAGTTTGCACTTAGAAGATTGTTACACCCATATTGCTTTGGAAGCTTAAAAGTTCTGATAAGAGGTAAATACTTAAGTAATGTGTACTTACCATAAGGGACTCGTCGGATACTTGTTTAAACAAATCATTCTTTACTGTTCCTGTAAATGGTTTGTGCTGGGTCCCTTATTCAACCTGCATTCAGGTTGACTGACATCTCTTAGTGAGCTTGAAGTGCTGCTATGAGGGCTTATTTCCAAAGTAGTGTGCATACAAAGCTCTATTTGTTCTTTCATACATATTTGCCTTTTTTTAATATTCCCTATGTAGTACTGTTGATGTCACAGTGAAGGCTTTGCACTGAGTCGTGATACACCAGAGGAGCTCGTGTCTTCTGGACTGGAGCTTCAACCAGAACAATGACTCACTGCTCCGACACAGGTTCCTCGCTACTTTCCTTCACTCCACCATTTACACAAGCCTTTTTTTGTCACATGCTGGAAAGTTGCTCATGTGGGGACAACACAGACACACACAGACACACACAGATAAACACACGGCCCTGGGTCACAGAGTACACAGACACACACCAGAGCTATGTGTGTCGTCTGGCTACGGTCCATCGGGACAGCTGACTGAGGTATGAACTGGGCAATGGAAGCAGCAGGAGAATGCCACATTAGTCCCCTTCCTGCTCTCTCTCTCTCTCTCTCTCTCTCTCTCTCTCTCTCTCTCTCTGTCTCACACACATACACACATGCAGAGTGAGACAACACATGCCCACACATGCACAAAAGCAGACTACAGCCCACTGTTTCTTACTCATATGCACACAGTGACACACACTCACAGCTGAGCTCACACACAACGCACACACAAATGCACAGCTGAGCACATGTCTATACAGGCTGAACAGATGCAGATCGTTGGGAGAGGTGGGGTTGTGCTCCAGTAACATTTGCCTGTCCAACCCACCGATCTGCATTCCACACAAGCTGCGGGGTAGAGGAGCTTTGTGTGCGTGCATGCATATGACAGGGAGACATTTTGCAGTAGACATCTCATGACTTTAAAGTGCTTGAGAGATTTCCCCCTTGTTTTACATGTTCTAACCGTAGCTGCTACTGTATTTGCTGCCTGTATCCGTAGTCCCCATATTGTGGTATCCTCTTTCCTTGTCTTGTTTACATGGCTTGGCTGGGTCACAGTTGGGACTGGAATAGAAGATGACTCACCCTCTGTCTGCAAAGATGAATTTGACTGTCTGTTTCTCTGTATGTGTGTTTTCACGTGTTTTTTTGTTTGTTTCTGTCCAGTTCTCTCATAGCCTCAATGTAGTAGATCTGCATAGCAACACCCCTGGAAGAAAAAGAGCAGAGCGCCAAGGGCGCTTCAAAGCAATCATTTTACAATATCTGCTAACCCACCCACTCAAACGCTCTGCTGAGAGGTTTTGCTGTGTTCAGTTCTTCCTTGCTTGTATAAATGAAGAGGCACACACACACACACACACACAGAGATTACATTAATTATAAAACAGGTACTGAGTTCTGTGCAATTGACAAAGATATTCTGCAGAAAAACAATGCATCTTTCCTTGCCTGCCTGAGCTATTAGCCAGGAGGCAAACACACAGAACTAAAACATGGAAACATGCAGTGGCTTTATAGTTTCATAGCTGGAATTCTCATAAATAACTTAACATCTGCTACCACTTTACCTGTCTCCCATACGTCTTCGTACAGTCTATTCCTTTTTATTTATTCCATCCACTGCAGTGTAAAGTAGGAGTAGGGAATCAGATGCGCAACCTAGGGCTGGGTGTATGTCTTCATTATATTGCCAATACTCATGAAGTAGGCTCATTGTGCTGCCTCTGTGAGAGAATGGAAGCTGTGGACCGAGTCGTTGTGTGTCCTTATATGTACACCATTACCACTGGAAGCCATAAACGGCTCCTCCACCCCGCAGCGCCACGCTACTGTTCACAGAAGACTGCATAAAACACTGTTTACTGTACAGTATTGCCCCACCCCCTCTCTCCTTTTCTCTCCCCATCCAACCCCCTTCTGTCTCTCTCCCATGCACACTTACACACTGCCAGGGTTTTGTTCTGATACGGTGAGACAGTCCACCTTCAACCTGTCAGTTTGATACTACAGCAGCTTTACCACTATCATGATGAGACTGGTTGTGTGTTGCTGGCCTAGATGTGCAGCCATCACTAAACAGAACAGAGCGGGACTCGTAGGGTATCCGCGGTGAAGCTGGTACGGCGTGGCCATGTCTGGTTGGAGGTCGATTCCTATTGTCTGGGAAGGCACCTCCACTCTGGAGGCTGTTGTCAGGACCTTCTGTTGCTGGGTAAACAGGATATTTCTGGCTGGTGTCAGGTTTCCTGGGGAGACAGGACAACCTCTAGCAGGGATTTTTTGGAGGTTAGGAGATAGTCATCCGTGGGTGTGAACCTTGGCCCCGGTTGCTCATCTGACAGCGCCTCTGATCATCTGATGACCTTAGGTTGTTTTCCCCCCTGTCTCTGTCTCAGCTCACTTCACTTTAGTTCATTTCAGTTCTGGGCGGGTTTGGCATTCGTAAAGCAAAAAGCTAAAACAAAAAGTCCAAAATTGACGACCTGTTCCTCCAAGCTTGTGGTTGTGTGTGTGTGTGTGTGTGTCTGTGTGTGTGTGTGTGTGTGTGTGTGTACGTACGTACATGCCCCAAGCACATGCACTCCTGTCTGTGCCAGTAGATGCATGGAGTAAACACGCCCCGGCGACAGTTTCTGTCACATGCTCCGTCTTGTTTGTACTCCTGATGAAACTGCTTCTCGAGTGTGAAATTTAATGTAGCATATATTACATTTCACACTCGAAAAGCAGTGATTCAACAACAACAACAACAACAACAACAACAAAGAATTCTGTTAAATTGCCATTTTGTGCTGTAGTCTGTACTTTTGGTGCTCTCAAAACAGACAGTTCTTCTAATACGGCGGCTATTTTGTTAGTCAATGCAATGCTGATTATAGGAAATGTAGTTTGAAGCTGAAGATGAATAAGGGTCATTTCAGCATTTGAGGACATCTTCTGTCCCTTAGACATTTTGATGAATAAAACGTAAATAGTATAGAAATACGTAGAAATACCCACATATTCCATTTCTATGTGTTTCTCTTCCATTTTAACACTCATATTTTGTCATCCTAAGGTCTTCTTTGGATGTTAAAAACATTTTCAAAAGTCACAAATCCAGCAAAATGACATGTCCCTGTGCTTAATCAAGATTTTAATCTTAAAATAAAATGCTACATCAAAAACAAAAATTCTGATTAAAAGTTTAAAGAAATCTTTTTCAACTGAATTTTCAAAGATAATTTTTGGAATATACTAAGCAATAGAAAATAAATTTAAGTGTGTCCCCAAGTCCCCGTCAACCCTGTTACAATGATGAAAAAAAGTACAGGAAATTGTAATCTTTTGCCTTGAATCACATGACTTTGAGGTGAGTGACATCATGACATCATATCACTACTACAGGAAGAACAGGAAACAAAGAGTGGTTAGCTAGTTCACTCCCTTTAAGCTTTTTTAACAACAAAGATCTAGTAGCAAGAATTTCACTCGTCGTGAAATTTCAAAACGAGATTTCTCGTTGAGCTCGAGAAGTCCTGTTGTGAAAGAGTGAGACAGGAGGAGTGATACCTCTTGTTGCTACTAGATCTTTGTTGGTTGTTTACAGTGGTGTGGCTGGCTAGTTTGTTTCTCTGTAGGCATCATGTGAGACACTTAGAACAACAATCGGAGCCTTTGTGGCCAAAAAAACACGCTTTTAAAGACGTAGATTGATTAGATTCACTTGCCCCTACATGTAACGTTGAGCCGGTTAGCTCAACCGCTAACTTATAACCGCTACCTTAAAAGTGGACCAATTAAAAAAATTCTTGTTCCCATCAGTCACAAACACACACAGATATGAGGAAATAGAGTTCACTTTGAAAATTACCGGAATTATCCTTTAAGAGCCGCCTGATTCTGCTGCCACTTAGGGTTTAAACGACACTTTGCTCATTGCTCGTCGCTCACGTTTTGTTACCTGACAACTGAGGTCACACTGATCCGTTCTTTGGTGAAGAAACGAGGCGATACAGTCTATGACCTGTCCGTACACAAGAAGTTACGTTAAAGTTGTTGGTTGAACTTTCTGTCCATCAAAACGGATGGAAATCGGAGACGGACGCATCATCAGCGATGCCCGGACACAGACAGCTGTCAAATGAATTAATATGAAGGGAGTTAGTTAGTTTTGGGTTATCCGGTCTAGCCAGGATATCCGGCCACTGTTCATTTCGTTTTTAGTTTTTACGGTAATTTTTTATATCAAACTTTTGCCATATCCTGTCGGCAAGCAAGCTAACACATCGCGTTTGTCAAGCAAATACATTAAACAAAGCAATAACACTGAAAAACGGCCGGTGGATGCCCGGTCCCCGGAAGAGGAAGTCACTATCCACAGATCGTATTTCGTCCGATTGATTTGTTTAGGTTTGACCCATAACTTTGTCATGAGGAACTGAAATGTCCCCTGAACACCACATTATATGTTAATGTTCACTGGGACAGGATGGGGTGGAAAATAGTTCTGTGTGTGTGTGTGTATGTGTGTGTGTGTGTGTGTTGCACATATACAGGTTCACCTAACAACTATATTGTTTGCTTGGGAAGGACCTCATCCGCCCTCTGTCCCCAACCCATCCATCTCTTTCATTTGTAGCAGCTGCTGGGTGACTTGTTGTGCTGAGAGCTTTTTCCATTGTAGAGCGAAGCGGAAACAGTTTGAAGAGCCTGTGTCTGTCTGCTTCTGACAGGAACCACGCTGACAAGCCGAGGAGAGGAGAGGAGAGTTTGCCATTGCATATTCAATTGTGGCTTAACTTGACATGTGCAACCAAGATTATCACCACATTTTGCATGAAGGGCTAACAACTCTCTCTCTCTCTCTGACACACACACACACACACACGCGCGCGCGCGCACGCATGCACGAGAAAGAGAGAGAAAGAGGGAGAAAATGTTTGAACTCAGCCCATCAGCTGGACATGAATAATTCAGTCATTCTGCACTGTGTTAATGTTTATATTTCACTGGTGGTTGAACACAGAAACTCCACTCTATTTTAAGGCCGGCCAAGTGGCTGTAGAGTGGCGACTTTGTAAAACGTCACAGAGCTGCTGAGAGTCTGAAAAGTAAAAAAAAAAACCCAGCTTTTTGTTCTCTGTGTACTTTCAGCCGTCCAGTGTTAACACCTGCTGTTTGGCTCAGATTCCTGTGTGTCAGTATACACTGTCAGTTCTGAAAAATACGGAGAGGATGAAACTCAGCTGGCTGATGGCATAGGGTCACGGTCGGAGTCAAGACTTGGTTGACACACACACACACACACACACAACAAAACCTTGTAAGGCCTCACTGATTGAACAGTGGTAGCCATGACCATCCTGTACGTGTTCTAAGTGCAATAAGCCCTGAGTTCAAGGGTTCAGGGCTTAATATTACTAATCCTGTCAGTTGGTGAAATGTACACTGGAAACGTGAGGCAGGCAGTGGCTGTGATGGAGTAGTATGGTATAGATTGAGGGTCCATAACTGGGTCTATTTATGTCTAGTGAATATGGCACACACTCATCTCTTGTAGATAAGCAGGTGTTTGTGTTTGTGCATGTGCACGTGGATATGGGTTGCAACTGTACCCGTATGTTGTAAGCGGAGCGGCTGGTGGGCATAAGGGGTGAAGGGACATGATAGTGCCTGAGCGTATGGAGAGGAGGGGGTATATGTTTGGGGAGTGGGCTCCAGGAATGGAAATACACACTAGTGGGGGCATGCTAGTCTGTAGGTCATACAACCGTACAAGGGCATAGTGGAGGCAGAGGGTGATCATACCAGTCCTGCATGCGCATGCACATCTACGCGTGTGTGTGTGTGTGTGTGTGTGTGTGTGTGTGCATCTATGGGCGGGGGAGGGGTGGTAGTGCCAGCTGGACAGCTTAAAAATAGAGGAGGATTGCAACTGCACGGGACTCTAGGAGCACATGCACACTAGTCCAACAGTAATTCAAATCAAATTTGTCTCAGCTTAGTGATGACTGATGAGACTAGAGTCGATAGTGATGAAGCTGAGAGCTATCTGGCTATGAAGGGGGGCTGGAGAGAGCTGAGAGCAGGTTTGGGTTAAGGGCAGTATGTCAGGCAAGGCTGGGTTAACAAGCTGGACAGGCGTCAAAGGGCCAGTAAGCTGTAAGCTGCATGGTGGGTCAGTGGTGGAGCCAGGCAGGCAGCCATGCAGAGGCAGTGGGGCAGTAGGCTGTGTGTAGGAGCTGAAACGTGACAGGGATCAGAGTGGCAGGATTAAAGAGGACTGGACTGGACTGACCTTCTCTAATGAACGGAAAAGAGGGAGAACCTAGAACAGCTACTCAGTAGTGGTAGTCCAGTCACACACACACACACACACACGCACACACACACACACAAACTTTGAGACTTATTTAATTTGGAGGTTAATATTGTGCACAAAGTAGCTCTAACCTCCCGTAATCTGAGTTTGGATTAAGATGGATTAGAGGTTCTCCCAGAGAGAGAGAGAGAGAGAGAGGAGAATTCAAGGAAAGATAGATGCAAAATGACACAAATCTCTTGCCAAAAGAAACAATACATTCAAAACCATTTTATGTCTTATCTTTTGTAAGAACCTTTTGCACACTGTGTTCAATGAAAGAAATTACTATGAACACCTTTACTTATGAGTAGGTTTATGCCTTCTTCATTTTCTATGTTACTTACTACTTACCTATGTACAGTGGGCTGCTTTTAAAGGTAAAATTGGGCTGCATCCTGTCTTTTCTGGCCACAGGATCTCATCCACATCGCGTCCCCTAGCTGAGGGGACGTTTGGCCTGGCATGACGGATTCAGACCTGAATGGATCCCTGGATGCTCTTTCTCCTCCTCCTCATCCTCCTCCTCCTCCTCATCTTACCTTCACCCTTCCTCTCCCTGCCCTTCTACCTATTTCTTTAATTTAGTATCCATTCATCTCCAAACATGTATGGGTGCAACATTGTCCCTGTAAGTAGCCATAATGTGTCATGTGTTGCCATGGAGACGTCAGTGGGTTGACAGACAGACAGAGGCAGCCGTCAGGTCCAGCCGAGGCAGGTCAGGTCACCGTACAGGCCTACAGTATGATTTCATGTGTTTAACAGACACCTCCTAGTGTCAGTATGAGCAAGTGCGTGTGTAAAAGTGTGTGTGTTTCTCCAGAACTGGGTCAGTGGCCTGGAGTGAATCATGGAGAGAGAAAGCAGCATGACATTGTTGTGTCGGTGAGGAAGCCCGGGCTGTGCCAAAACACCACTAACTCCATTCAGGACCAGAGACTCTCTGTGTGGGACAACTGGAGCATCCTAGAGCTCATGTCACTGGGTCATCAGAATGGGACCTGTGTGTGTGTGTGCGTGTGTGTGTGCGTGCGCGTGTAGTCGGGTCTTGCACACACATGCGTGCCTACATGCTTGTCAATGGAAGATCCTCACAAGTATAGAAAGACGTGTGTGTGTGCGTGCGCGTGTGCGCGCACATGTGTGTTTGTTTGTTTGTTTGCTGGCTGGGTGGAAATTAAAACTAGGGCATTCCTTCCAGCTGAGTAGGGCAGAAGAGGATCTGGCTTCAGAAGTAGGCTAAATAACTGTCCTCTATCATCACGCAGCCTCAGGTTTATTGGGTTAAGAGAGGAGAACAGGAATGCCCATGTGACCAAAACGTGAGAGCAACTGCTCTAAGCTCTGATACACACAAACACACACAAGCAGACAAATTGTTGTCCCATTAACCTCGCTCATACGCTTCCACCACAAGGTCACCATTATTGGAGATACTTTGAGGCAAACAGAGAGAGTGAGGGTGAGACACAGAGAGAGACAAACAAACAAACAAAGAGAGGAAGAGCAAAAAAGACAAAGGTGATGGGTTTCCTCAAGTGATGCTCTGTTGAAATGGCACTTAAAGAAAGAAAGAAAGAAAGAGAACGAACGAATGAACAACGTACATGTCAAATGTTTCTGTTTCTGTTGGTTTTTAGTCTGTTTGTTTTTTACATTGATCCCCTTGTCCCTCTGTCTCTCTGTCATTTGCCCCATTCAGTCCCGGCTCCACAAGCCCGG
>CABFOS010123041.1:0-11395 GCA_900660315.1 Diretmoides pauciradiatus | reverse complement strand
AATTCTCTCCCCTCACTCCCCCCAGCCAGATCCTCCAGACTGACAGGGAACTGAACTGGAATCTCTCCAAGCCCCCCCCCATGAACACTCAGGACTATGCAACAACTGTCTCTTTAGCTATTACCACTGTGTCACTTTACTTTACTATAACCACTTACCAAACTGAAATAGGCCGCCATCCATTGTTTTTACTGTTTCTAGTGTTTCTCATCCACTGTTTTTACTGTTTCTAGTGTTTCTCACAGAAATCCACTGTCTTCACTGTTACCTGCACTACAAAATGCCTTTTTGCACTATCATATCTTTCATACATTATTTTATTCTTTATTCTTAGTACTAGTAAATGTTGTATTTATGTGAACTTGGTATGTCTACTCCGGATTAGGAAATGTCCCGTCTATCTGTTGTGCCTGCGCACTTTATATGTTTCACCGTGGGAATGTGGGAAACGTCCTTTCGATTCTTTGTATGTCTTGACATGTGAAGAATTGACAATAAAGCTACTTTGACTACTTTGACTTTTTGACTTTGCTACTACCTGTCACTGATGAAGAGCAGAGTTTACATTCAAATTTGTACTCATTTGTTTGTAGGTAAAGAGATGGTGCCCACAACAACATGCCTTGATGGAAGCAGCCAGGCTATGACCTCTGGTAGACCAAAAAGAAAACACAAACCCAACCCAGCTTATGCGTCATTATCACAAGAAGGGGGTGATGTCAAGCCTGAGAGGCAAGGATGAAATGCAAAAAGGGCAAGAAAGGAAGTGCAAAAAGACAAACCCTCAAAAGTTACAAAGAACACTGACGCACAGCCCTCCAAAGGTATGTACAGTTTATTTATTTGCACATATAAAAATGATAAATACTGAGAAATGACAAAAATACTGTTTCATTGTGGGGGACAATACGGTGCAACTGGATTGGATGGCATAAAATTAGATGACAGCAAAACCTAAAGAGAAAACAGTATAACAAAATGTATGTTATATTTCAATATTTTTAAATTGGCCATGGTAGTATAACAGTTTGTAAAAAAAAAAGTCACTTAATAACTTTTCAAAAACTAGTTTCATATGTTGTTCTTATCCTATAGATTACCTCTCTGAGGGTGCAGAGCACATCTATCGCACCCACACCTGCCCCAAGTGTCGGCGCTGCTTCAAGATGCGTTCCCACCTGCAGGAGCACCTTCATTTGCATTTTCCGGACCCCAGTCTCCAGTGCCCCACCTGCAAACGTTACTTTACTAGCAAGAGCAAGCTACGCATACATATGCTCCGTGAGGCAGGTGAAAAAGTCCATCATTGCCACTTGTGTGAGTATTCGGCCGTGGAGCGGAATGCAATCCGCCGCCACCTTGTCAGCATGCATGCTGATGAGGCAGAGGGTGACGTAAACACTCACATCTACCCTTGCCCCACCTGCGGTCAAAGCTTTCATCAGAGCAGGTCCCTTAAAGCCCACATGAAGACGCACAACATCCTGCTGGATCGCAAACAGCCAGTAGCCTGTTTCCAAGAAGGTTGCTCCTTCCAGAGTTATTTGCGCAAGGCATTATGTAGACACACTATAAAAATGCATGGGGTCACAGCAGTAGAATGTCGTCATCATGCCTGTGGTGCCATTTTCCGAAGTGAGAAGGACATGGAGGATCATCATCGGACACACCTAGCCTACCACTGCTCGCAGTGTGAATTCTCTTGCTCCAACAAGACCATCTTCCTCCAGCACCAGCGACAAGGCCACCCAGGAAACGAGGAGCTTTGCTGCGATTTTTGCTCTTTTGCCACATTTAACCCAGTGGAGTTTGAGCAGCACATTGGACATCTGCACGCCAATGAGAAGATCCATCGCTGTTCGCTGTGCAGCTATGTGACCTCGCATAAGCGTGGCTTGAAAAGGCACATGCTGATGCACAGTGGTGAGGATAGAATTGTTTTTCATCTGAGTGATGTTTGTACATTTGTTCTAGAAACTACTAATCCTGGTTTTATATCCTCCCCTTTTTCTTTTTTTTCTTATAAGGTGAGAAGCCCCACAAGTGTAGCCACTGTGACTTCAGGTGCCGAGATGAGTCCTACCTCTCTAAACATATGCTCACTCACTCAGACGACAAGAACTTTATGTGTGCTGAATGTGGATACATCACTAAATGGAAGCACTATCTCAATGTGCATATGCGGAAACATGCTGGGGACCTCAGGTAGATGTTCCTCAGGCAATCTTTGATTAGAGTTTTATCTCTGTATTAGCTTAAGAGTAGTCGTATGCACAAGAGTAGCATTTCATGCTGCAGTTATACTTCTAGGCTGTAGTATACAGTTAATTAGTTGATAGATGCAGCATCAAAATAATTGTTCTTATAAGTAAAGCTTCCATGCATGCAAATCTGTCTTGTTGAACATGTACGCACTAGTTAAACTCGTTCAGACTGAAACTCAGCAATAAATCAGCAAATTGCATGGACATGTACAGATGTTTTTTTCTCTTTATTGTATACAGTATGACCAAACTACCTGTCTCTTCCTCTAGGTATCAGTGTGACCAGTGCTCCTACCGTTGTCATCGCATGGACCAGCTAAACAGCCACAGACTACGACATCAGGCCAAATCACTCATGTGTGAGATCTGTGCTTATGCCTGCAAGCGCAAATATGAGCTTCGCAATCACATGTTGACCAAGCACTCTGGAGAGGGGAAACAGCCAACTGCCTATCAGTGCAAATACTGTACATATGCTACCTGCTACCGCCAAGCCCTTCAAAACCATGAGAACTGCAAACATACCAAGCTAAAAGAGTTCCTCTGTGCCCTCTGCCTCTATTCCTCTTTCAGCAGCATCAGCCTCTTTCTGCACAAGAGGAAAGTCCATGGGTACGTACCTGGGGACAAAGCATGGTTAGAGAACTACGCCGCAAAAGAGAAGGAGAGGAACTCCATTGAATTAATGCAAGATTTCTACAAGCCCTCAACAGCTCATGAGCAATCTGAACAATCCTCCAAAGGGGCTTCATCATCTCCAGTTACTGAGAACCAAAGAGATCAATCTGATCTTACTGGCTCAGTAGACCAAAACTCCAACCAGGAAACTGTAGCTGGTACGCAAACCTTGGATTCAGCAAATGTTTATGAGGTTCCTCAACAGGTTGCTGACCAAAATATTTCAGATAGTGCTGCATCTGTGAACAGTCCCGAGGAGTACTGTACTCTTGTTTTGACTACACTATCGACCACTGAATACGAAACGCCTTCTGTGCAGAATGTGGTGGAAAATACCACAAACCTAACTTCCAGGACACCAACTTTAAATTATAAAGGCTCAGACACACCACACAAAAAGACAGACATTGACAGACAGACTACATCTTTAAGTTCATCAGAGGAAGATGGTGTAGCTTTGGCGGATGGAGATTGTGGACAAAGTGACTTGGATGACAGTTATGATCCTCCAAATAATACAAGTCAGCCAGTTGAGCCTGCAGAGAATCAGACTCAAACATCTGAGCTGGAGGATGCTGGTGGAATCATCAGTTCCTTGTATCCATCTGGGCAAAATCAGGAGTTGGAGTCAGAGAGCCGCCTGAAGGCTATGAAGAAGCATGACAGGGACCAAGCAGAAGCTATGGTTTTGGAAGGACGGGTCCAAATGCTTGTAGTGCCGAGTGAAGATATTTATCGCTGTGAAAAGTGTTCTTATGTAACCCGCAAGGAGACTGCTCTGAAATACCACTGCCAATCTCTGTGCCATAGTCGGCTAAAGGAGCACAAGTGTGAAGCCTGTGGGGCACAGTTCAAACAGAGGCGAGGCCTCAATACCCACGTTGCAAAGAAGTGCACAGCAGTTAAGCGAAAAACCAGGACGTTTGTGGGCATACCAACTACATGTTTGATATCAGAAGAGAACTCTGTTCAGGGTCAGGATGGGTCAAGACAACTTGAAGGAACAAATGCAGATCAAATGGAGCTTCCATCTTTAGATAATAGGTTTATCAAAGATTCAGAAGACCAGGAATTACATCAACGAGAAGTATCTACATCTCATTTAACAAACTGCAAAGGCCATGTTGAAAAAGCAGCTAGCTCCAGTGAATCAAATTGTCAGCAAAGCAGAATTCAGATAAATAAGCACTTGAAGATTAAACTTGTGAAAAAACAAACGTTTTCTGGTAACAAACACAGAAATGGTTCGTGGAAGAATAACACCCTTTACACTAAAAAAGATGGGAAATTCATGTGCAAGCTTTGCAATTTTTCATCGGTCAAGCTTGCAACAGTTGATCGCCACTGCTCAACATGCAAAAAAAAAATCAGAAAAACTGAGAATCTAATCCTTTTAGAATTGGATGATGAAGACAGTAATGAGTCGCTTAGAGGAAGAGAGGAGTTGGTGGAAGAGGACAGTGAAAGCCCGGTGGAACTTTCCATGAAAGATAAAATCTTCTCTTGTCCCAGCTGTGCATTCAAATGCAATCAGAAAAGGGCATTAGACAGTCATGAAAAGCGAGGCTGCCTGAAACCGGCTGAAATCCAATGTCAAGTGTGTTCATTTGTAGCTAAATCTGAGATTTCATTGACCAATCATGTTTTGTTTGTCCATGAGAAAAACAAGCCTGGTGTTGCCAAACCTAAACTTTTACATTGCGAGCACTGTTCTTTCACTTGTAAGCAAGAACGGTGCATGGTTCAACACATTGCACTCAAACACAAAGGTGCAAGACCCCACTGTTGTCGTTACTGCCCTTTTAGCACCACACGGCGCTATCGCTTGGAAGAGCATGAGTCTCTCCACACTGGTATTGGTCGTCACAGCTGCAACAAGTGTAACAAGACCTTTGGGACTATGACCAAACTGCGTCAGCACAAGACGCGCATCCATGACAGACAGCCTACCCACTTCTTCTCACTCTGTGACTTCAGCGGGTACACTCTTGATGATGTAAGACGGCACAATCTCAGATGCCATACGGGGGAGTTACAGCATGCTTGCACTCATTGTGAGGCTTGCTTCAGTTCAGACATTGCACTAAGGAACCACTGTAAACGTGTGCACCAGCTTCAGGACTGTTTCTCCTGCCTGCAATGTAACTACACATGCAGCAGTGAGGCCGTGCTTAAGACCCACCAGCAGAGCAAGCACCCTCAGATAAAGTGTGTCATCTGCCAGGAGTCTTTTGAGACAAAAGAAAACCTTAATATGCATCAGAGAATCCATTTAGCACATCAGTGCCACCTGTGCCACTTTGCTACTAAAACGAAGCAGGTATTAGCTCAACACCTACTAAATGAACATGAAGATGGATCCCCAGAGGACAAGCCTCTTAAGTGCAGCAGCTGTCAGTTTGCCTGTCGGCATCAGCTCGTGTTAGAGCAGCACCTCCGTTCGCATGGGGGCAAACGTCTTTACAAGTGCATGGACTGCAAGTATTCGACCCGGAACAAGCAGAAGATCACATGGCACATTCGCATACACACTGGCGAGAAGCCTTATAGCTGTGAGCAGTGCAGTTACACCTGCACTGATCCCTCCAGGTTGAAGGTGAGCTCCTCTAACTTTTTAGGGAGTTTATTGTTATAACCACAGAACCTCAACAGAGATTTTCTAAAAATATTGTTGGGATTCAGGTAGTTCTTCAAGTAGGCCCTAATTGTAGAACACTCAACTGACAGGTAGGAAATCTTGGTGTGTTCACTGACCAGGCATCCATTCCAGTATAGCTCTCTCTCCCATTATCACTGCTTGTAAAATGTTAGTCTCATTAAGAATTTAGCCCGAGAATCATGTGTGATTGATGTTATGCCTAAAACAAAAAGCAGGACAAAATTATAAACTATAATATACTATTTATTTTTTTGCTATAGTTTCACATGAGAGTTCACCAAGAGGAGAAGAAGTACCTGTGTCCAGAGTGCGGCTACAAATGCAAATGGGCGTCCCAGCTGAAGTACCACATGACCAAGCACACAGGTATCACAGTACAATGATTATTGTAATAGGCATAGGCAGTACACTTACAATTACAGAAACAGCCTTTTTTAGCAGAAACTCAATAACGAGTATCGTGTTGCCCTTGAGCAAGACACTGAAACTCTCAGAGCTATAACAGCGCTGCTCAGTGGCCAACCGTAGAAACTGGCTGCTCCTGAGTGTAGATGTGTGTAACTGTATGAATGTGAGACAGGGCTTTTCTGTAAAGTGTGCATGTTAAAGGCAGGGTATAGGTAATCTTGTTCAGAGACACTTTTTGTTTGTTGATTTTTTCTAGACATCCCGATAGTAATCAATAGTATAAGATATCTGACACTAAAAAATCTGATGTCTCTAGCGGGAGCAAGACCGGAAAAACAAACAAAAAATCAGTCTGAATGAAATGATTGGACGGACTTACCTGTCTGTCTACATACCATGAAATGATTGGATACAGGTACTTCACCTGTCTGTCTACCTACCTACCTAATAGTAGTGCGCATTCATGTTTCGGGGGAGGGGCTTTGGAGGGAGGGCTGAAGGAATTGGTACCATTATTTTTCAAACTTACCTACCCTACCTTTAATATAAACAACAGATATTACATATAATCCCAAACATTTTTTATGGTATGTCCTTCACTTTGGTGTGGTTTTGAAATTCCCTAACATTCCCCTCACCAACCTTCTGCAGGGGAGAAGCCGTATGCCTGTGATCAGTGTAACTACTGCACCAACAGAGCGGACGCCCTCCGCGCCCACCGCGACACGCAGCACTGTGATGTGCGCTCTTACGTCTGCGAGAAATGCGGCAAGGCCTTCAAGACTAGATTCATACTGAAGACCCACCAGCGGCAACACAGTGATGATCGGCCATACACGTGTGGTTTATGCCACAAGGCCTTCCGGTGGCCGGCGGGTCTCAGACATCACTACCTCTCTCACACCAAGCAGCAACCTTTCCGTTGTCGCCACTGCTGCTACACAGCCAAACAGAAGTTCCAGGTAGTTAAGCATTTGCAGAAACACCACCCAGAAGTGCTGATAGAGCAAGGGGTGGTGAGGGACTCTGAAGCCATTAGCCTGACCCTGAAGGAGGCACTGCAAGGGGCACTGGATGAGAGGGTAGTGGAGGTGGACAAGAAGGAGGAGCAGGAGGAAGCACAGAGGAAAAGTAGTAGCCAGGAACAGGGAGTAGCAGAGGTAGCACAGAGGCGGGTGGAGAATGAGAGAAAACACTAAAGACAACAGAATGGTTAGTTCAGATTATCATATCACTGTTAAACAGAACTTAAAGATTTATATTTTAATATTTATATTTCACTACTTGATTTGATTTGAAGGGTTGGTGCATTAAACTACCAACAATAACTCTGTGACTGTGAAATGATAGTCTCTTACCCAAGAATGTTGTTGCGACATTTTGCATTTGAGAAACTGGACTGCATCTTACAGCCCCAAACTGGGGTTTTATCAATTGTATACATGAATATATATATTGTATACACACAGAGACTCTTGAAAAATTGCACATAGAATCTTTGAGAATAATCTCACAATATTCAGATCCCACCATAACTAAAATAATGCTCAGCATTGCTCCAGTGTTAACAATTGACGCTCTCAGTGCTTGTATTATTTCTGTAAATCACTTTAAGAATGCTAAAATGCTCTTCAAACAATGAAATAAAATAAGGCAGTAGTAGGGCAATCTCATTACTTCAATCTCATTACACTCTTTGGGATGGGTCAAAGTATCCAAGATGTCATATTTAATTGTAAGAAATTCTTATGTTTGCTTCAAAACAGGCGATGCCATTGATATGTACATTGTCATTTTAGTGACTACACAAAAACATATGTATGCATATAATGTGTGACAGAATGTAGTGTAAGGCATGTATTATTGTATTAAGTGTTTTCTGAAAAAAGCAGACAAAATAAAGAGTCAAAACAGTTTGAGAATTAGTGTTGCTCAAAAATGTTCAACTATTCATAAAATGTGTTTAATACATCAATTTGCAGGTATATATGTACATACATTTACAGTATACACAGAACAACCTCATGAAATATGTATATCCTGTCACTCATGCAGTTAACAATAAGCAACATGATGCAGTGCTTTGAGTACTTCAATGGTTTAAAATACTGATATTGGCAATTTTTGCATATCACCTCTGAAAACTGTACAAATGTATTGTAATCATTTTGAGATGTACATTTGAAGGCAAAGGCATAGCTCATGCTCCCTCAATGCTAGCAAAAACGACATTTGAAAAGCTAAGTATGTAAGTTATAGAGGCTACCCATAAAAGATGAATTGTAAAACTTGAGAGAGACAGAATAATAAGTACATGCGAACATCTCACTGTACACAATTAGCAGAGGAATTAGACTAATTAGACTTCATAGCCTCAATTTAGTTACGGTTGAGTTCATAGATCGTCCTTCAAAGATATGTATCAACACTACTTTATCATTACCAATACAATTGCAAGTACTGATCAAAACAATTACTTTTATTCAATAATACATACTTAACCCACTTTGGGGTAATTTGGCAAAAATGACTATTTTTCTCCCTTAGAGAAATCAAACATCCTTATATTGATTGATTGATTGATAGATTTTTATTTCGAACATTAAAACCAAAATGAATAAGAAATAATAATAAAATAAATAAAAAATACAAATATTTAGGCAGCAAAATAATACAATAGTAATAACATATTAAACAAAACTCGATTAACTAAACAATGTTGGAAAAGGGCGTAGGATGAAGTTTTGAAACTTTTCGAGTCCTACCCCTGTTATTTAAGCTTCATCTATCTTTTATTCACAATCACCATAGTATTCAAACAAAAGAAGAGAGAAAAGAACAATAGGCAATAATAGTGTTCAAAATAAAAATAAAGCAAGATAGAAAAGACACCACTGGTCCTCTATCCACACTATTCCTGTCCACCTCTTTGTTCACCTTTACTATATGTAGTCAGTGTGTTATTTTTAAAGGTTTGTTTGAACTTACTTAGTGTTTTACATGTTACATGTTTCATATATGTATGAGAAAAGCTGAAAATCAATTGATTTCTGACATGTTACATATGGATGTTGGTTTTAGCTTTTTTAGTGAGGACATTTTTAGCTTTTTAGCCTGGTATTGCTCCTATATCTTATACCAGTATTAGTGCATCCCCTTTCAACCCTCAGCAAGCCCACACACTGACATGAATTCATTTGTGAGATAATGAATTTGTGACCACTTCCTGCTTCATATTCTCAGATTTAATTTCTTCACGAGAGATCTGAGATGCTGATGTTGACAAAGAGGGAAGAGGGAGGAATAGTCATTCCATCTTTAGAAAGGAGATGTATATGGCGATATCCTTGGAGAAAAAGAAAAACAAATTTGCATTAGAAAACTCTTGAACAGTAAATCAGTTCTATGAGGTGTCCTGGCTCTGATATTGCAGGATGGATGTTTTGTGATAACATATGACATTTTATGACTGCTTTGAGCTCTGAGTGAGATGAGTACATTTTTATGGGAATCAAACTCTGTGTCACGTCATGCCCTACACCCATTGTGCTGTACAGGGCCACTGTTTTGGCTTACATCATTCTCAACTTTGCTCACCTGCTTGGATGCATGTAAATGGCAGAGTGAATTGCCCAATGAAGTCGTTCCTGGATGCTTTGTCATAGTCCTCCACCACAAATCGAACCAGGGCCAGCTCAGGGGTGTGGATGACAAAATTCAGAGTCTCGTTCCACACAGGGTTAAACCCTGCAGGTAGAGGGCAGTAGAGAGGTAATAGAGACCAGCTGGGATGTGATTTGTTTGACCCATATTCCCTGATTCCCTTCCCATTCCCTTTGTTCACATGTCATCAGTATATTATCAAAAGAACTAATGCTTAATAAGTATTATTTATATTGCTACGCTGTTCAGCAATTCTCTCACCGTTGTTGGGAATGTAACTGGTCTCTCCCTTGGCCTGGTCCTGTGGTACACCATAGACCTCCACTCTGACCAGGGGGTCTACGATAGAGCCCTCTCTCTGGTTCACCTTAGGAAGCTGCTGCCCACTGATCACCTAATAGATACAATCACATCAACAACACCCTGCTACACACAGTCACGCATGGGAGCTACCCAACACAACCACAATTTAACTATGTGTGAATGTGAACACTCTTATGCAACACAGTTAGTTTTTAACCTGGATGGATAGGCGTAACGGTCTGTAGCACTGGCATTCTTCTGGTTTCTCTGGATCGAACGTCGTGTCGCTGTCCCTCATGAAGTCAGGCTTGAGGATGTAGCCGCAGCGGCCATTCTGGCTGAACAGCCCATCATTCAGATCCATTTCCTGACCAGCTGTCTGGAAGTTCAGAGCCACTTGGGGACGGAGTGAGAGGGGAGATAACAAGACAATTAATTGTAATCATTACTTTTTATTGTGGCTGTCTTATGATTTCCCAGAATCACAGTAATCTATCTAGCTTTTAATGTGTGCTGTCATGGCGAGTAGGGAGACTGGGGTCCAACCCTTCTGACAGCAAGCATCTGGCCCTGACCTCTGACCTCCTTACGTGGCACATGTGAAAAGAGAACTGCTCCTTAATAGAGTATCTAAAATCATTACATCGTAGTCAAACTTCCATCTTTAATGTCAGGGCTTCAATCTTAGCCAATAGCTTCACGTATATTAGTGATGCATGGCATACCACCTCCTGGCTTGATCACTGTCTATGTACTGCTGATGCTCACAATTGTTTGGACAGTGTAGAGGTATACTATGATCTGGCCACCTCAGATCACATTCCCATTGTTATGACCTTTAATGTTGAGAATGTTCCTACATCATCTCCTTGTAGAAATGATGACAACCAAGGAAAGCTGGACTGGTCTAAACTAACTAGTGAGGATATTGACAGATATTTTATGTCAACTGAAAACATGTTGGGTACTCTTTATCTTCCCCATGCATTAAGTTGTTTTAATACTGACTGTAAAAATCCCCACCATAGCGCAGAGTTATGTGTCATGTATGATAATATTGTGTCTGCTCTTAATGCATCAAGTACATCACTCTGTAAGCAGAATAAAAAGGGGCACCATATAAAGCCTGGTTGGAATGAGTGTGTGGCTGGACCACATGCTGCAGCCAGGGAGGCATTTAAACTTTGGGCTGCTTCGGGGAGGCCTAGATATGGGACACTCTTTGAAGAGAAAAAACTCACAGGCTGTCTGATTGGGAATGTGCTTATCAACCATCTTATGTATGCAGATGACCTGGTTATCTTTAGCCCTTATAGTGCAGGGTTGCAGCAATTATTGAGGGTGTGCTCCCACTATGGTGAAGAGTACGACATTAAGTACAATGCAAGGAAGAGCCTGGTAATGATAGCAAGAACAAGAG
>CABFOS010122954.1:0-15043 GCA_900660315.1 Diretmoides pauciradiatus | reverse complement strand
CTACATCTCATTCTACCTCCTGTCTTTGTTGTGCCAATGAGGATGAAAATTGGCACCAATGTCTCATCCAATGTTGTGTCTATTTATAGAGCTGGAGTGAAGCAGCTACTTTAGCCACTTTAGAGTGTCCACAAGAGAACACTCGCACTGAGTGTTCTCACAACGAGAGTGGGGGTGTATTAGAGAGAGAGAGAGAGAGAGAGAGAGAGAGAGAGAGAGAGAGAGAGACTTTTAAAAGGAAATGGATTGGATTACTGTCAAAAATGTAAACCACTCTTGATTAGTTCAGTGCATACAAATATTGAGACCTAGTTAATGTAGAGGACTGATAATGTTGATGCAATCTGTAGGTCACCAATCTATAAAATTGTATCGCTTGTTTATTTTACGTTAGAATTTCACTTCCAAATTAGTTAATGATTATAACTCACTAGGAGTCATGCATTGTCAATTTAGCTCCAGGCTGCTTTAGAGCAGGATATTGGTAGTTCTGACACACTTTATTACTTCCTCATACTTCAATCACAGAAATGGAACAAATGTCTCCTGACAACATCCAGAAGACAGCAGGCTATTTCCCTCACACTTCATTTGACTATTATTCTAAATGGCAATGTAAGTGGTTTCTATATGAAGGAACAGGGAAGTTGGCCTGTTCTCGGAAAAGGAGCCTGGGGTGAATAAGTCTTTTATATTCAAAACATGCAAAACTTGTAGAGCTGGAATTTAAGGATCATAACTTGTGTCTGGGAAATAAAATGAAAATACATGTGACTGTTTGTTACCGTGTTATAAGGAAGTTAAATATCCTGGCAGTTTTGTACAATATTTATTAAGGCTGTCACGCAACATGCAGTTCAGGAAATATGTTGATATATATATGGTATAACTCTTGATCTTTATCTTCAAATATACAGTACTGGGCAAAAGTCAGAGATCACCCTTTTGTTTATTTAATTTCAGGTCACAATGGCCGTTAAGTGCAAGTTATCAGAAAAAAAAATGCAGGAAACATATTTAAAAATAATAACATTTTTTAGTGTGTCCAGCCTTTGCAATTCCAGCTTCCATTCTATTCGGGAGAATTTTTCAAAGATATCTTCAGGGATATTTTCCCATGCTTCTTGTAAACGGCTCCAAAGTTCAGTCTAAAGGCCTTGACACACCAAGCAGACGTCAAAGAACTAGCGACCAAGGCTGACTGTCAGATTGCTTTGCGTCGCCTCATCTCGCTCGCCACTTAAACGGTTTTGTTCTATTAATATGTCTAATAGAATGTTGCAACTGGCAGTGACGTTGTCAGTTGCCTTCTGTGCTTTCGCGCAGCGTCACTCCTGGCGGGTCGACCTCCATGTTTGTTTTGCTTGCTTTGCTCACTTCCATTTCTCTTCTCTTGCACTGATTCGCTTAAGCTGAACAGCCAATTCGAGAGTTCTGTCTCTCACCGTTTGTTTATTTATTTAAAATAGGGATAATGCACATTAATTAACATGAGCACCTAAGTCCAGTCATGTAAATGTGCCAGATTTAGCCATACAGGCTAATTTTCATCTGCAGCCCCTGGCAGGTTGATCTAATGATAAAACATTAATAAACACATCCAATAGTACATGAACACATAAGCACAGTCAAAAGCAAGTAAACACAAGCAAACTAAAACATATAAAAGCCATAAAAGCACAGGTAGGTTAATAGCATATGAAAGACATGCCAGAGCAGATTAGTATATAGAATACATGCAGAAGCATATAAGCACATAACACAGACAAAAGCATGAGTACAAATATACAGCCCTTAGTCTACAGTATAAGCAGACAAAAGCACATACGCACATAACACAGACAAAAGCACAATTATATCGCACCTGGTCTACAGTATAAGCACAAACAAAGCACATTACCATAGAAAGCAGAGAAACAATGTTGTAAACACTATCCCAGAGTATGATTGCAAGTTTGGTTGTCCAATAACCACTGTTTTATGGAATTGGAGAAAGAGTTGAGAGATGTGATGTTTCTAGATTCAACATGCTCAATCATCCGAACAGCAACCGACATGGGCCGACTAGGGCCAACGGTGCGGGAGGTACCTCAAAAACGAGGGCAGATGGTTGGCTGCAGATGCTCAAGATGGCCCAACAACGGTCGGCTTGGTGTGTCAGGGCTTTTAGAAGTTGGTAGCATTTTATGTTTCTCACGTTCCAAGTAATCCCAAACACATTCGGTGATGTTGAGGTCTACTCACTGGGGTGGCCAGTCCTTTTTTCTGAGAACACCAGCAGCTACTTTGTTTGATACTTACTAGGGATGCACAATATATCGGTCATCATATCGGTATTGGCTGATAATTACTTAAAAATGCATTATCGTTATCGGACAGATATCAAAATTATTCATAATATGCCATGCCAATATGATGACGCATTAATTATGTGCCAACCACGTTGATGCATTGGTGGAAGAACATCTGCTGTTAACCTACACAGCAGAAAATGTCTGCGGTGTGAGGAGAAATCAGGTCATAACAAAGCAGTGTCTGCATCTGCACCCAACCTACTGGTGGAAACTGGTATTGCAATATCGGTATCGATATCGGTCGATATGACCATGGACAAACAAGCAGGATGGAGAGTTCACGGCTTAATTCGCTTTATTCCCACATACCGTATTAAATATAAATGACCCGGGGTCGACTGCCGCTTTCGCGCAGCGTCACCTCTGGCCGGTCCGCCTCCATGTTTGTTTTGCTCTGAAGTCACTTGAATGCATTTCATCACGTGTGTGAACATCACAAAGTCGACCAATCGCAAAGTCGACCAATGGTAGAACTTCATCACTCAGCTACTCACTCACTCAGTCAGTCAGTCAGCGATGTTTGTAGGGCTGGCCCTGCATTCTGCAGTCCAGCCAAAAAATCTAGAATGTAAAGTAATTCCAGTTGTGAAGCCTGATATTATAATGGAGGAAACAGAGTTTGTCTGCATTCTCTCCAGAAAGGCGGTTCCTCCGGATCCCGACCTCGCTGAGCAGTCGCTCAGGACTTTTATTTTGAAAAGTGTTTTGTGTTCAAACGCATGCACACATGTAACATGCACAGGCGATGGCGCACAGATCCTCTCTTCTCAAATAGGCGTTATTTGGATAAACTGACCACATGTTGGGAATCTAAATGGTCACTTTCTCGCAGCCAACAATACATACAAAAATCTCTTTGGTCCCAGGGAAGATCTTTGTTCATCCCAAACACATTTTCTAGATCAATTGGAAGCTACGTAGGCATCCCCCACTATCAGAGCCAAGTTCCGCTGATAACGATAGTTTGTAAAACATCGGCACCGATTAATCGGCCAAACGATAGCAGTCAATGCCACTACTACAATGTGCCGTTATGTTTCAAATACATATTTTTCCTAAACATTACAAGAGCTTTGCTTTTACTATGTACGAATATAAGCATATTCACATGGTCTGGACTCTCTTGAAGTTATGTTCTCCGCAGAAGAGAACAGATAAGAGTGAGCACACACATTTGATTTATTAGATTAGTAAAATAGTCTTTTTTTCCATTCTTTTTTTGCATTTTGTTTCCATCTGTACTTTTTCAGCTGCCAGAACAAAGTGTTTCAACATTTTTCCCTTGTTTTTCTTTCTTTCTTTTCAAAGACATCATCTAGTTCAGTATTCAGTGGAAAGGAAGTGACATCACTCAAGAATGGGCATCACGCCGAGTCATGGAACTCCTCCAAGCCACTGATCAGCCTCCAGGAAAGATCACAAAAAATCAAGGTATGTTGGCAAACAAAACATTTCTAAGTTAACAAAAAGAAAACAAATGAAAACTGAGCATCAAATCAGATAAATGTTTTGATATGTATTGATATCGTTTGATAGACATACGTCCTGATTTTGTTGCCTCTCCATCTATAAATGAGAATAAACAGAATTGGATCAAACATATTTCTCACATAGCTTATAAAACATGAAGCCCTAGCTGAGCATTTATTGAGAGTGAGATGAATGGACCCCCAGTGTTGGTTGTTGGGTGAAAAGGTGAAAAGAAACTGGACACACAGTCTGTTGCACTGAGAGAGTGAATGCAGAGCCCAGAAGAAGCAAGCATCTGTCTGCTCACAAAAGTAAACAGGAATTAAAGGAAAGATCCATCCTCAGATATTCTTACAATGTTAAATATCAATTTGTGATATTCATGGCGTGATTATTGAACATCAGTGCAAACTGGTGAGTCTAGAATGAATGAAGCCCTTGGTCTTTGATTCTGAGGGGCTGACACCAAAACATGATAAAACCAGGTGAAAAATTATCTTCTCCTTTGTAGCCACACTGTAAACATATATATGTGACATCACATCTGCTACATATGGCCACTTATTTGTGGGAATAACAAAAATATACCACCAACCAAAGAAATGGGCCAATACACTTCATCCTTCAACACCTTGACAGCCCAGGAACTTATGCAAGGAAACTATTTGTGGACTTTAGATCTGCATTTAAAAGCAGACGTAGAAGAGCTCCGATAGGCCAATCTTTCCCAGCTTATTGTGGATGACCCCATCTGCGGATCACTGACTTCAGGAAATGGCATGTGAGGCTGGGCAAGCACACACCACACACAAACTCAGCACTGCTGCACGACAGGGCTGTGTTTTCCCCTCTGTTCTACTCTCTCACACCAATGGCTGCACCTCTAAGGATCCCTCTGTAAAACTTTGCTGATGACACAATGCTGATCTGACTCCTGCTTGACTGTGACGAGTCAGCGCACAGACAGGAGGTCAAGCAGCCAACAACAGCTTGGATCTGCTGTAAATGCCCTGAAGACAGTGGATGTGATTGTGGACTTTAGGAAAAGCCCCCGTTCTCCATGACTTTCTAGTTATAATCTGGCACCCAGTGCAGTACTCTCTAAACCTGTATATATCTGTGTTTATTATTTATTTAACAATCTATGTATTATTTTTCTTCTATTCCGGACTTCCATAGCTTCTCATAAGTGCAGTCAGTCAGGCTCCAAAAGCAAACCACTACTAATTATATATTACATGAAGAAACTACCTAATTCCCTTGTGTTCACTTTTAAATGTTTAAATGCTACTCATTTTTATACTGGTTCAAGCTACCAAGTTGACTTACTTTATTGTTTTAGGGTACATTTCCCCCCTTTAATATCATAGACTTAGATTCCAGGTTCCATTTTTTTTAAGGTCAGAGAAGAAGCTAGAATCTGCATTCTCATTGGGTGGTCTCAATGTGGACTATAAAGCTGAAGGCAGCTTTAACTAACAACATGGGAAGACTTAATTAGTAATTGGAATTGGGATAGACGTGTTAAAGCTTCCATTTCAACTCGTGAAATTAAACCACGATTATTTCTATGCTGTGAGTATCTAATACTGTAAATCTTCAGATTCCGGTTAATATTTGTTATTTTTAACTGCCTTGTGCATTACAGACAAGTGGCTACCTAAACCTACTGGCCAACTGCATTGACAACTTCACGCATGGCCTGGCTGTAGCAGGGAGTTTCCTGGTCAGCAAAAAGGTAAAGAGTTGTGATACAAAACCTCAAGACCCAGGCTAAAATTCCTCTTTCTGGGATTCCTCATACTTCTCTGTCATTCCATAATGGTTTGAAGAATAAAGGCTTTCTTTTTAAAAATCATGTTGGCACGAGCATTATCAGACTAATGTGCTTGTAGTGCTTAGATTGTAATATGAAGCCTTGCTCAGATCCTTTTTCTCCAGTGTTCTTTTGGGTAAAGATACAATGCAAAATTTATTTGGGAGACAACATTTTGACACACACACACAATTATTTTATTTATTTTTTAAAACCGATAACTCAAAATGAAGGTATGTTTTACTCCAGTAAAATGTGAAAATGTAAAAATGATTTTATCAAATGCACAGCAATACATTTCAGAGTGAAACCAATAATCCAATAAATGGCATTATAAACAAAGCTAGTAGTGGGGCAACAGTGTTTCATCAAAGTAATGCAAGTTACAGATCTGAGTCCCTCTACAATGCCGCTGCTTCAAAGTGGGTTGCTTGCCCATTTTGCATCCTAAATCAAAAGGAATCATGTTTACTAGGAGAACTACAAAATAGCCAAAGCAAAGGATAAATACATGGTAACTTTGGAATTTACACATATTGCCTTTGTGACTATCATTTAGCATGTGCAGACCTCTTGGCAGAGTAATAGACCTGCCCTATCAGCACTCCCGCAGCCCTAAATGTGGACAACTTACTGTCTCGGTCATTTCATAGCATATTAAAACAGACACAGAACATTTAGTGTTAAAGCAAATTATTCCCGTTTTTTTTTTTTGCTTGTGCAAAGAAGTGAACTTTGAATTTCAGTATTATGGAAATGTGACACTGCAGTATATATGCATTGTAGTAGTGAGAACGAGAGAGTCCAGCTGGAGAGGCATAAGGCAAACAGCATGAACTATGGTTCAGTGTGCCAAAGAGGAAGTTGACTAGATGTCTCAAACATACACATGCACGACTCCCATTTGGTATTTTTTTTTCACACTTGCGTATCACAATGCGCTCTTGCTACAACTAAATGTATAGAGCAAATGCAGTATCAACACAATGTAGACTAGACATGATATTTAAGCTATGCTTTACTGATAGGCCCGCTTACAAAGGAAGTGTGCAAATTACTTTAGCTTGGTATAAAATAATGTCAGATCAAGAGTTCATGTCAAATTATAAATATCTTCAAGTAGTATTAGGTAAGTAGTAATAAGCAGGATAATCTACAGCAAGCCAATAATTATTGCAAAATAAGCCCAACAGAGTGATTACATATGTACATATACAGTACTTGCATATTACAGAGCACATTTGTTTACCTGAAAAAAGAATACAGTACTTATGAAATTGTTCCTTGCAGGTTGGGTTCCTCACCACTTTTGCCATCCTGCTCCATGAGATCCCCCATGAGGTAAGATTAGGGAATTGTATTCTAAGTTGTATATGGGTTTGAACGGTTAAAGTTGCAGTCTCCACCAAAGAAAAGTGTTTTAGTTTTCAGATTTTGAAGAGGAAATTACATCATGGCTTTTATAAGAGATAATGCTGAGTTAAATATAAAAAATAAATCACTGTTTAAATGCCACTCTGGAAGGTTGCTGTCTCCACCTCAAAGCCTTACATTTATGTTCGTCAAAAAAATACCAAAATCATATTTTTTCTTTTAAATGAAAGTTGAATTCTGTTCTATTTTGTAGATTTAAAAAAAAAGATAAAAAAGGTTTTATCCAATTCCAATGTCACTAACATAATGCTCACAGTTAGTCTCCAAAATTAGCCGGATTTTAGCAACATTTTTAAGTAATTGCACTCCTGAGTCTGAAAGTCAGTGTGTGACATTAAAGTGGATCTGAAACGGCATTTCGAGAGTATCTAACTTCCGTATCGTGACGGATTTCCGAGTAAAACAGGAAAGGCAAGCGGGAATTTGATTTGTAGGCGTGTCATACCGACGTACTGTACCATACTGTTGCGAATCTCAGCTCTGTGCTGCTAAAAGTTGGAAGATTGATTCATTTTCATTTCATTTACATTTCATTTATTAAGGACTGCACAACAAAGTCGGCAGAATTTGCTTTCGGTACAGCATATTACAGCACATAGCCACTGTGTCAGCAAAAACATTAGTGCAGAAATCAGACAATACACAAACAGTACAAGTAGCAAAACAAATACAGGACATTCAGCATAGATTGACAGGTGGATCTCATGATATTGGTTGAAAGTGGTTGGTACTAGCTGATGTAAGCACACGTCATATTTTTTTTTACAGGAAGAAAACACGATTGGATTTTGATATATGAGAACACAAAGAAATGTATTTTTTAAATTTTTTTGGCATATATTGTTGAAAAGGTGCACAATAGGACCAGGGTTGTGATCTAAAAGGGTTAAAAAGGCATTTTTCATTTCAGCTTGACTTTAACAGGTGTCAAAATTAATTGTTTCATACTTTTGATTTTAGGCCAGTATGGTTTCTGTTTTAGAAAGGGCATCTGTCTAAATCCGTGATCACTAGCCATGAGCTAGCTACAGTAGCATTTTAAATGTCACTACCATAATGGTCACTACCATAATGTAAATGCGATCACTACCATAACTAATTACATTGCTTTGATTGTGATGCCGTTGTTATGGTTGATGATATTCATTAATTGATCCAATTTTAAGAATATTATTGTAACTTTAAGTAACCCAACATGCTTTAGAATTGGGGAGAGTAGAATACAAATTGGAAGATTTTTAACCCTCCAATTTGAAGTTTCTATAGAGTCATTTATATATGTAATGCTTATCTTGACTTATAAACTATGCTGCCATTTAAAGTTATTTGCTGAATTATTTTCACTAATATAATAACTTCTTGAACTGTCAAGGTCCCAGTTGGTTTCACCGTCTTTGGTTGGTTCAGTGTTTGGTCATTACCATGCTATGATTAACCTTCTTGTATGCAGGTGGGAGACTTTGCCATCCTACTGCGGGCTGGGTTCGACCGCTGGAGTGCTGCACGGATGCAGCTGTCCACCGCACTGGTCGGGATCCTCGGAGCTTGCTTTGCCTTGTGGGCTCAGTCACCGAAAGGCACAGGTGAGAAAGGACCCCCACCCAACAGGATTTTAAAATATAATAAATAACATCATGCTACACTCAGATTAGAGATGTTCCGATGCCTTTTTTTTCTTCCCCATTACCGATTCTGATACACGAACTTGCGTATCGCCTATATCGAGTGCGGATCCGACAGCTGTATACTACTAACTAGGGGTTGACCGATTAATTGTTTTGCTCATTAATCGGTCAATGGTTGCGCAACTTCCAATTGATTTAGAAAATGTGTTTGAGACGAACAGAGATCTTCCCGGGGACCAAAGGGATTTGTGTGTATGTATTGTTGGCTGAGAGAAAGTAACCGTTTAGATTCCCAATATGTGGTCAGTTCATCCAAATAATATTCATCTATTTGAGAAGAGAGGATCTGTGCACAGTCGCCAGTACCGCCAGTGTCGCCATTACATGCGTCTGAACCCGGAAGTACTTTTATTTTGAAAACACTAAAAGTCCCGAGCGATCCTAATGACAAGCTGAGGAGCCTTTCTGGAGAGAATGCAGACAAGCTCTGTTTCCTGTGTCAGCTGAGTTGCTGACTTTGAGGGGAAGAAGTAACTCTTAACTAAATAACTAACTAATTCATTCAATACTTCATTCAATAACTAAAAAATTCAGGGGTATCGGCCGATTAATCAGCTATCGGCTTTTTCCTGCTCCAAACTATCGTTATTATATCGGCCTTTAAAATCCACTATCGGTCGATCTCTACTACTAACCCTGTATGGATATGATATGATTGCTATCGTTGTATGGCCTGGCTCAGGTTAAACCCTTTGTAAAACATGAACAATTACATACTGTTTCCGACAACTGAGGGGTTGGTCGTCCAGAACAATGAATTCAACAAGTTTGACGGTTATCTTTGTCGCTTTTGGGCCGTCTTTGTGGAATTTATCGCATTATTGAGATGTGGTTTCCAACGTTTGCTGCTGCAGTTCGTCCTTTTTTTCCCGCTTTGCCTTGGTGAACTCATTGTGTTCTTTCACCAGATGCGTCTTCAAATGCTTTAGATGATTGCTGGTATTGAAATTGGCAACACTAGTGCCACTCCTCGAAACTAAACCCTGGCATACTGTACACATCACCGTACTGATGGGATTTTCCTGTGTAAAATATTGCCAAATTGCTGATATTTTGTCTCCACCAGCACCACACGTGTTGTTGTTTGCATGTGTAGCGTAAATGAGCTATCGTCACATGATAAATTACGTGATTACTAATACTGGAATCGGTATCGGAACAACTCTAACTCAGATTGGTATTTATCCTGTTGTTTCTTGCCATAATCAGTCACATTATTGTTGACTGGATATTATTTGACAATTACCACAATCACTGTCCCATTACCACAAACGTCTTTCCTATCCTGTCTAGAAAATGCAACTGTATGGATATTGCCTTTCACGTCTGGAGGCTTTCTGTACATAGCCTTGGTGAACGTGGTGCCTGATCTGCTAGAGGAGTCCAGTTTTAGGTATGTTGGATATTTTTCACACTGATATTCCAACCTGCTCCTTTATTGCTAGGCCATCATTCAACCATATTGGATTTGTAACCAGGCCATTACAGTAGAGTTGAACTTGGTTTAGCTTTGCTTTGAAAATACCCAACAGTATTCTATGGTGTGAAATGGACAGATTGCATATTTCTGGGATTTCTCTTGATTTGACCTTTTGTTTTTCCCAGGCACTCCCTCCTTCAGATCCTGCTCATCTGCTGTGGTGTGGCAGTCATGGCTCTCTTGTCTGCCATTGTAGACTGACCATGGCCATACCAAACAAAATACACTAAAACTCAGCACTGGAGACAAACCCTGTTCTCCACCATCCCATGGTATCTTCTTGTACCTCCTATTTATGGAATCTTTTGCTTCAGCATGATAAGAAGTTATACTTGTTTGACAATACCACCACCGCCATCATGACAACATTAAAAGAGAACTGATCAAAGTACAAGAGACACTTTAAGAGATGGCTGAAAGGAAGACCTATATAATCTGCTGATAACAAATGGGTGTTGACACTTTAAAATGTGCCAGACTTAGAATAGCAAGCAGTGGCAAGTTGCTTGTATGGCTGTTTACCAAATTGTATTGTTACATTGTTGACCAGACAATCGTGTTGTTTTGCACATATATATACGCAGGTACACATGATATACCTGCTCAACAAAACTGGTATTGTTAGGCCTCCTTTAAAAAGCCTCTTGTAGATTAACTGTTTGAACATAGTATATATTGTTACAGTTTTGCATCTTCTCTGTTTTTTTCTGCTACATATTTATTGAAAAAGGTGGCGTGAAATCTTTCAGTCATGATTTGCACCACTCCATTACACTACCTTGTTATAAAACAAGTGCCAAGGAAAAAATGTTGCTGGTTACACTAGTGTCTGCCGTACACCAAAGCACATTTTTTTCTGTTTGTATTACTCACATACAGTACGATTGTGAGAACCAGTACACCATTATAATGAGCTCTGCTTAAATAAAAAATAAATGTCGAAAATGCGAAATATATTATTTAGATATACATAGGTTATATGTATGGTATCACTTAAACCAAAATATATATGATTTCATTTGTACAGTATATATATATATGTTTAGCATTCAGTATTTTCATAAATACAATCAGTGCCTATTAATATATTTTGTAAGTATTTGTTAAGTGAAGGGCAAGAGATCTACTAACTGATAATATTCTATATCGAGTTATACTTTGCTGCCAATACTTTTGTCAGAGCAGGCATCAAAAGTGGATGTCTAATTTTTTGATAAAAACTTTTAATATATAATGTGTAATGTAGGGTTTGGATTTTTATTTTTATTTTATTTTTTGTAAGACGTGTCTCTCCTGACAAATATCTTCATTGACATATGGACGGATGTCTGTCAGCAGACCCCGGTTTAACTTTTAACTTGGAATGTTAATTTGAGCTCGTATTGAGGACACCACTATGTCCAAGTGACATTCAAGCAGTTCTGTTTATGCAGCTCTGTTTGTATATCTTAGAAAGAAATGCATTCAGGTTGATGTTTATCGGTATGGTTGGTGGTTCACCGCAGGCTAAATCTTGTGCTTCCCTCCGCTATTCAGATATGGGGAAATGATTAACATGCATTTACTTTCAATATTGTATATAGCATTTTGAAAAGAATTGATCCTTGAGAGTAGTTCCACAGATAGGGTTATGTCGCTGGTCACACAATATCAAACTTTTAAAAAATAAAAACATTAAAAAACTTTCTTCAAAAAACAGGTGTTTATCCAGGACAGAGATTTCCTGCTTCTGACCTAGGTTTTAATCATTTCCTAGTGTTACTATGCATCTCAGAATGTGGTATTGATTTTATTGGTGCTGAATATTTGAACATTTACGAAAATCTTTTTTACAAAATTGATTTGCATCGTTGTGTATCCTGAGAAAGTCATCTTTGGTACTGCCACTGCCACCATTTTGGTCTTTGTCAGTTGGTTCTCAATGGTCCTATACATGTGTATGATGTCACAGATTAGGGGGCTGGACAAACTTTCTTACACGACTGTTTGATATATGCGTTCCTTCATTAATACAAGCTGAAATGGCAGACAGATGAGTTGGCCTGTGTTTGTATGTTTGAACATGCACATTTGGGTTTTATGTTATTTCTGTGGAGCTTCTTTTTTTGCATTTCCCAATGAATCATATAATAGCACAGGGCTCAACATATCCTGATATTGATTGAGACTACCCACAGGTGTAATGTGTTGAGGGAGCCCAATGGAGTAAATCGCCCCTGCTGCACAAAAGCTGTGCACTGTGAGCATATTTTCTGCAGCAGAGATTATGTGCCTAAAATGTCATATGGGAGTCAAAGGAGGGGGGTATTGATTGTGTGTTCACACTTGTCCAATTTCAACACAGTCTGTTTGGCAAGATCCTGTTGCCATAACGACTCCACCACGGGTTGCCTTCCTTAGTCATCAGCCTGTGATCTGCCTATGGTCTGTGGGAGCCTTCCTCCGAGTCACAGCACTGAATGACAACAAACCACTACCATGCAGACTATAGAGGAAAACACTCCATTTTCAGCATGGCAATAGTACAACAGCCATAGTGACATGTTTAACATGGTTTGATACTGTGGACAGTGATATTTAAAGTCAAAGCAGAGAATACTGCTGATAATCAACTTGAGTTCCCATAAAGAGAGAATGCTATTGATGCTCAGCTGAGTTCCTATGACTTAATATGCTTAGTGTAATTCCTTGAGTGTCTAAATTGAGATGGCTTGGATGAGGGGCTGTCTGACTTGGAAGGCCAAATATAACCCTTTGCTGAGAATGAAAATGTCTGTTGTGGTAAATGATAAAGATCAAGGTTCACTTAATATGGAGTTAGAAGTTACAGTAGTTTTACATTAGCCATTGGCCGTACAGTGGAATGTACTCCACGGGGCTTACAGTCCACAAAATCCCCAAGTTGGCCATTGCTGTACTATGATTTTTAAAGATTTTTTTAAAAATTTGGACTATGGTTTAAGTCCCCAACATTAGGAGTTTATATATCAGGATTTTAAAGCACCTAAATAGCACCTAAGTTTTAAAAGTCACGGAATGAGTTATGATATGAGTTATCATAGAATAGAAGACATATTGATAACATTCGCTAGACAGTCACTGTATATAGCACAACACTTATAAAGACAACTAAAACATCTGATGTGATGTTCACTGCATGTCCATGTCTGTTAACATCCACAGTGACTGACTGTCAGTCACTGTGACTGTGGATAGGACAACAGTGCCTCCTGTGTGGTCATGATTAAATTATCATAAACTGGGTAACAGACTTTTACTCTGCTGACCAGCTCAGTCTCATTCAAGTAATTTGAGTAAAGGATCCATTCAAAACATAGAAGTCAAGCAATTAGGAATTAAGGGTGTGAGTGAGTATTTAATCAGGTCTCTAGTGTCAAACTTTATCAAGCATTGTAGGTCTATGATGAGTAGTCACCTTCAGTAGGTCTACATGGTGCAGAATTAGCTCACTAATAATAAATAAACTTTAAAAAAGATCACAAACCAAAACATGAAAATACCAAGTACTAATATTTAGCACGCTGTTACTACCTATGTTTGACATTTATTCTAAAACGGACACTGCCGGTTCTCAGTTGTAATTGGGTGAACTCGGTTGTACCCAATAAACACAAACCTCTTAATAGTTGAAAGTATTCAGTGGTGGAATTTAACTAAGTACATTTACTCAAGTACTGTACTTAAGTACAATTTGGAGGTACTTGTACTTTACTTGAGTCTTTCCATTTCATGCTACTTCTACTCCGCTACATGTCAGAGGGTAATATTTTACTTTTTACTCCACTACATTTATTTGACAGCTTTAGTTACTAGTTTCTTTATAAATCAACTAATAAATGATGATATATTTTATAGGTTAAGCTAGCAAGCAGTATACAGTATAAAGTAATTACAATTAGCTCCATCTTTACCAGCTGCAACATTAAAGTGATGAACACATTAATGCATCAGTCATAGTCCAATAACATGATATATATTTTTCTGAATTGGGCCATTCTGCATTATGACTTTTACTTTTGCTACTTATTCTGATGCTAATACTTTTGTTCTTTGACTTAAGTAAGATTTTGAATGCAGGACTTTAACTTGTGACAAAGTATTTTTACACTGTGGTACTGCTACTTTTACTCAAGTCAAAGCTGAATACTTCTTCAACCACTGAAAATATTCACAGCCCAGCCTTAAACCACCACTCATACATAATGACAGATAAGCGTCGCTTAGCAACCACTTTGTTTAGCTGCTGTTCAATATGTGGGACGATTTAAGGGGACATTTTAACTTCGATAGACACAGTTATAGAACGACCATTAAAAGTTTTTGTATTTCAATTTGTGGAGTGAAACTATGGAATGGTTTGAATGTGGAGTTAAAGCAATGTCCAAACATAAACCAGTTTAAAACGAAATGTAGATACATTGTATTCCAGAGGTACAGAGATGAAGAAGGGGTTTGATATTGGGTTGTTTACATGGGATACAGAAGGTTGCGGTGCTGCTGTTGCGGCATGATGCCATTTGCAAGATCACTTGTGGTAATGGTGTGGCTGTGTATGTGTGTAGTATGGATGTATTTAGAATTTATGTATTATATACAATTTTCATTCATTTAAAATGTATTATATACAAATTCATCAAGTTTGCCCTGGTACAGGTAGTTCTAGTTCTAATTGAGAAAGTTATGATTTAATGAAAAGGGGTGGGATTAAATAAGTGTATACTTCTTCTCACTCCTTTTCAAATATGTAAAAATCCATTGTTTTCATTTTGTTATAATGGCTGTT
>CABFOS010122949.1:0-16601 GCA_900660315.1 Diretmoides pauciradiatus | reverse complement strand
CGAGAAAGATTTTCTGTCTAGACTCACTTTACTTCAAACGCACAATCACAAGAGCACAAAAGATAGTTTCTGACCCATCTCACCCAGCTAACCACCTGTTCCAACTGTTGCCCTCTGGCCGGCGCTATAGATCCTTATCTACAAAAAAAACCCGGTTCAAAAATAGCTTCTTTCCCACTGCCATAAGGTCTCTGAACTCCACTCACCTCTGAAATGTAATTGTGTGTGTGTCTTCTGTGTGTATACTGTCTGACTTATGTATCCATGTTTTCTGTGAAGACTCAGTGAGCTATGCGCTTATCTACATGCTGTACCGAAAAGCAAATTCTGCCAACTTGTTGTGCAGTCCTTAATAAATGAAATGAAATGAAATGATATTTCTCGACCACAACAACTAGTCTCTCCCATAGACTCTGCTGCCGCAGAAACAGAAAAGAAAAGCTGCTACGGGAGCCGGGATGTACAAAACGGCTTTTAAAAGGCACTTTGTCAGGGGCGGCGACGCTGTGAAATAGAACAGTGGCGTGAAGGGTAGGTGGGCAACGGTGTCGACACGTGCCGGCGCACACCTGCCTCCGCTGGTGTGAGGGTTGTATGTAGAAATAATAGGGGAGGATGTTTGGACGTGCGCCGTACGCTGCCGGTGTGCATTGGGCTTTATAGTTACAGTATTGTACACTTCACCAAAAGGAGATGTTGAGTCAGCCCAATTATGCATGTGTATACCCACATGTATCTGTGTGTGTGTGTGTGTGTGTGTGTGTGTGTGTGTGTTCAAACTTATGCCCGTGTGCATACCTGACAGGCCAGGGTATGTCCTTGCAATCAAAGTGTATTGAGTTGAGAATCCCATAAGAATGCAATGAAGAAGTCCTTGAGGATCATGAGATTGGGAATTGGATCATTAATGCACAAGCCTTTAATAAGCACCCTAGGGGAAAATGAATATCCACTTAATACCCTTCCAGGGATTGCTCATCTAATAGAGTGATTGCAGAAAGCACAGGATGCTTATGCTCACATGCAAGTAGGGAAAATTACAGTGATACAGTACACACAGCTTCTCAAACATGTCAGCTTCTCAATGGGGACTACAATGGTTAATATCTTATCCCTCATCTTCTTTTTCTTTCTGTCCCTTGTAGACATTAAGCATCATGTTTTAAAAGCTTCCTACTGACAACCTCATGAGTATGGGACATTCAATACGGTGGAGTTCGCTTATTACCTCCGCCCAAAGACGAAGTCCGGGGCGAGAGGTTATGTTTTCCCGTCCGTTCGATGTTGTTCTTACTGTACAGCACTTTGATCAACCTTGGTTGTTTCTTTAAACGTGCTTTATAAATGAAGTTGTATTGTATTGCATTGTCTGTTCGCTCGTCAATTCGTCCGTCTGTGTATAAGATTACGCAAAAACTACCAGTCCGATTTTCATGAAACTCGTTGCTCACCGACGACCCTGTGAAATTTTGGGGCGGATCCGAATCACGAGGTGCCGTGGTCATGGAGGGCGCCATGTATATAGGAAATGAGCTGTAATTGCTTAACGCATCATCCAATTTTCATGACACCTGGTGGAAAGGTGTAGTATCAGTCAGCACGAACAACAGAACAAACTAACGATTCCTGTGTATGTGGCGCCCCATACACAGGAACCGTTAGTTAGTTCGTCCATCCGTGTACAAGATTACGCAAAAAGTACCAGACCAATTTTCATGATATCTGCTGGATAGGTGCAGCTTGGCCCAAGGAAGAGCTGTTACATTTTGGAGTGGATCTGAATCTGAATCGCATAAACAGGCAACATGCATCCTGGGCGGAGGTCTGCGCTCTCTGAGCACCTTTCTAGTTACTCTTTATTCACTATCACTTTACACATGAATGTTTTTTTACTATGTTTGCTGCAGCTTGAACAGAGGGCCGTCTGCATGAATCAGTTAGCCCGCTTGGCTTAGAAACATGTTTACAGTTACTTATGTTAACTAGAAATGTGCAGACCTCCGCCCAGGATGCATGTTGCCTGTTTATGCAATTCAGATTCAGATCCACTCCAAAATGTAACAGCTCTTCCTTGGGCCAAGCTGCACCTATCCAGCGGGTGTCATGAATATCGGATGCTGCGTTAAGCTATTAGACCTCACTTCCTGTTCACGCGGCGTTGCGTTGATGTTGGGTGGCGGCCATGTAAAATTGTGCCCAGTGACCCTTACGGAACATGCATATTAAGTAGAAGGTCAAAGGGATGATGCATTAAGCAATGAGACCGCACTTCCTGTTCATGTGGCACCCGTTAGACCTCGCTTCCTGTTTACATGGCGTTGCATTGACCTTGAGTGGCAGCCATGTTAAATTGCAGCTAGACCTCATTTCCTGTATACGTGGCACCCTACGTAGCGCGCTGTGATTCAAATCACCTCCAAAATTTCACGGGGTCGTAAGTGACCGATTCTACACCCTTCCACTGAATTTCATGAAAATTGGATGATGCGTTAAGCAATTAGAGCTAATTTCCTGTTTACGTGGCGCCCCATGCGGTGCCCAGTGATTTGGATCCGGGCCAAAATTTCACAGGGTCGACTCGCTTGCCCGGGCATGTGAGTCGAGTCCTGAGATGTAATTAAGATGTACTGTAAGTGTGAATGTGGTTGGCAGTGTCCGCAAACATTAAAGAGAGGACACTGGGACTCTCTTGACAAGAAATTTAAAATGTTACACAACAGTTCACTTCCCTTGTTCTTTTCCAGGTAGGGATACAGTATGTGGTGATGGTGTGTCCCACACACTGATTCAGTATCATGAATGCCTGTAGGCACTGCTCGCTGGAATTGTGCAGTCTCTGAAAATGGATGTCTCATCCAAATATCTTTGGGCTTGTCTTCACATTGATGCTTCTGGCAGCATGCTCTTTGGCATGACAGCTACAGTATGTCTACTGTTGCCATAGAAACAGAGCTATTTCCATGGATGACCCAAATGAATTCCCTAATTTCAGTGTGTGGGACACACACCAACATATCCCTACCTGGAAAAGAACAAGGGAAGTGAACTGTTGTGTAACATTTTAATTTCTTGTCAAGAGACCATAAGAGGAGTCAGTGCCCCAGTGTCCTCTCTTTAATCTTTGCGGACACTGCCAACCACATTCACACTTACAGTACTTCTTAATTACATCTCAGGGCTCGAGGAAAGTAACCTCTGTGTTCGGGCAAGTGGAATGTCTCATGCAGTTGTCCGATCGGGCAAGTGAAAAATAAATGTAATCTCTAAACATTATCTGAAAAAAAAACTGCGTACGGTATCGCTGCTGCAGAGATTTTGCAACTGAGCTGCCTGCGTGGATGAGTCTGTATTACAAAATGTTTCACGCGCCGAGAGGGCACAAGTATTAAAGCTTTGTTTATACTCACGCCGACAATGCAGCTTTGTTTATATTCGTTTATATTCGCACCATAACAACACTGTTACATCAGAGAACAAGCGCTGTCTTGGCTGAGTTTTTGCCTTAAAATATTCCTCCAAACACCTAAAACTGGCCAAATACCAGGCAAAACAGGCAATAAAAAGAAACGGAAAGAAATGGACGATGAAGCACCAACACTTTCCGGTTTCGCTATGAAGCGAAAAGGGAAAGGAAATTCAGACAGAGTTGGTCTGAAACATTTTCTTCGGTCCGCTATGACAAAGAGAAGCACACAATGTTTTGTTTCACCTGTCGGGACGTCCCGAGGGAAGCAGACATGTACTAAGTTGAAATAAAATTCAGTTACCATGAAATTATTTTGGGGCTTATCAGTTGATGATAGTGAACCTAAACATGGCGTCACTTACTTAGTTGTCATGTATCAAATGTTTTAGCTCAGGATCAGGATCAGGAAACGTTTATTGCCATGTTATGATATTACACATAATAGGAATTTGTTTCGGCACTGTGAGGTGTGTGTGTATATACATAGCTAGATAACATTACAGCTAGCTAACTAGTTACAGCAACCTCAAAAGCTGATACTTGTCATGTAATGTAACATTACCACTTAGTGGTAAAAACAACAACAAAAAAACAGCCCCTCATTTGTCACACATGCATAGTATTGTAATTTTCAGTGTTCTTATGTCCCTGTTGGTTTTATTTATTTTTTAATAGGCCTACAGTACATTTTCCATTTCGGACAAGTAAGTTTGGCTATCGGGCAAATAAAACATCTCATCTCAATGTTAAGCCCTGCATCTTACATCCTCTAAAAACAACAATCAAACCTTCATGTTACAGGTGTGCATCCTGTACAGTACATGTACCTCTACTTGAATTCTACCTTCACATTTTTGCACATGGATAAAAAAGTCTCCAGCCAGATTAGTACATTATGTATAGATTTATGGTAATTAAAAACAAGAAAATACAGAGTTAGATGAATTCCAACCTTGAAGTTGAAAAGTGTGTGTTTGAAACGCTGCCAAAAACCAAAGCATGCTCACCAAATCAATGAGGAAAAACATTTTCTGATATTCCTCAATATAAACATATTTTCAATACTAAAACAACATAAATATATTAGAACCCATATCAGATATTGACTTTTGAGAAGAAATGAGGACAAATTGTATAATGTGTGAAAAATAGTACTTTCAGTACTTTCATTCTTATGCTCATAAAATGCCAAGCAAACATCCTACGCTTCACATTGGGAAGGCATCACTTGTGTCTCAAAACATTCAGTCTGCATGCAAAAGCATCTCACATTCATCAGTCTTGATGGATGATTATGCAGCCTAATATACTGTTATGATTGTGACAAATTCTGCAAATTGATAATTGACATCCACTTACTTAACCAGGCAAGACAATAAGAAGTAAAATATAAAATGACAACAGTTAAATCATGGTCTATGTTTGATGTACTCCATCTGTTCAATAAGCTACAGAGTCTCCAAATGTCTTACGGTTTACGATTTGTGAGGTGAAGATTATTTCTGTCCTTCCCTGGCTCTCATACTGACTCATACTGATTAAGAGGAGAACTCATATAGGCTAGCTTTAATTTTACAGCTATCTTAGACTGGATTCCTCTTGATTTTCAATTTTAAGATTGAATTGATTTTAAACTAATACATGGCTAGCCTACAGCTGACATCAAGATGAGATTGATATCATAGCTGATATTAGATAGCTGATATTAGCTGTCCCATAGTGATAGATCTACAGACAAAGCTCTAATGGTTCCCAAGTATAAATCATTTTTATATACTTGATTTTAAGTGACAACTTCTTATCCTCATTATGCCATAGCAGTGTTGCACATTTATATTAATGAGATTTGTTGAATTTTTGAATCAGTTGACCTTTAGGCTTCCAGATGGTGTCAGCAGTTGAACTGATTTAGGTCTATAGTGGATTATTTACATGTATATTTGAATTGTTACATAATATAACTGTTACCTAGTGTTATTCTGCTCTGCAGCCTTAATAGAGCCAGGAGACTATTAGTCTGTTTGTTAGTGATATTCTTGATCTTATTCAGAATATTAAATACACATGAAATACCTAAATAACCCATCACGTGGTTAGTAATTTGTCCGTTTCATTAGGTTGAAGAGAGAGAGACAGTGAGAGACAGAGACAGTGAGAGAGAGAGAGAGAGACAGTGAGAGAGTGAGACAGAGGCAGTGTGAGAGTGAGACAGAGACAGTGTGAGAGACAGAGACAGTGAGAGACACAGAGAGAGACAAAGATAGTGTGAGAGTGAGACAGAGACAGTGAGAGAGAGAGAGAGAGAGACAAAGACAGAGTGTGAGAGAGTGAGACAGAGAGAGTGAGAGAGTGAGACAGAGACAGTGTGAGAGACAGAAACAGTGAGAGAGAGAGACAGAGACAGTGAGAGACAGAGACAGCGTAAGAGTGAGACAGAGACAGTGTGAGAGACAGAGACAGTCAGAGACAGAGAGAGAGACAAAGAGAGAGTGTGAGAGAGTGAGAAAGAGACAGTGTGAGAGACAGAGACAGCGAGAGAGAGTGTGAGAAAATGAGACAGAGACAGTGAGAGAGACAGAGACAGAGAGTATGTGTGTCACCAGATGCTTGTCAGTGTGACAGGACAGCTGCTGAATCACACACAATTATACATGAGATGAAGGTGACATTAGCCCTGCAGGGCAGCGGCAGGTGTCCATGGGAAGGATATGAGACAATTACATGATCCTCTGGAGACAGATGTGAGATGTCTGCTTAGAATACAAGTCGGAACATACAAGTTATTTCATGCGAAAATGTTTACAGGTGAAATCCAAGTGAGAACAGTATACCTTTAAATAGAAAACTGCTCCATATGTCACCAGGCATTTCAAACTGTCTTGTTTAGGCGCTAAAGGAAGGAAGTTTATTTGATTATGATTTTGATTATTTGATTATTGGGCCTGACAGCAAATCTATAGTACATGTAGATTTTCTTGCTGCTGGTAATCCCTTTGTTGCATAAAGACCACACAGAAGAAAATGTCCTTTTTAAGAAGTGCATAGATTGCCTTTCTGTCATCGTGACAGACAGCAGCCAGCGTGTGATGTGATTATGAATTGTTCACTCTGGCGTCTATTTGCTCCTCTCTGAAAACAGAGCTGAGCAGCACACTGAGCAAACAGCGATAAATGCTTCCTACTGCAGTCTGCATGATGAGACAGTTAAGCCCAAAAGATTTGATGAAGCAGCTTGACAGAGGGAAAAGCCGTGCTTGATATAATGATTTTAGTATAGACTGATGTGCAACCGAATCGATGTCAAACCACTTCTGGCTTCCATTCAGCCTCAGGATATCTTTGAGTGTGTGTGCGTGTGTGTGCAGTGATAGATGATTACTATTAAGTAATTAATATTACTATTATTGAAAATGTAATCTGGGCTATTGTAATCTGCAGGAGGGGGACATTCAGATTTACATTGAGCATTGAAATGCATTTACAAAAGGTGACTGCACCATTCCACAAATACGCATTTAACTTACCGCATGCCTTTCATTATTACACATTCATATGTACTTGTTTCCAGCTGAAAAACTGGTCCCTAATGCAAAGAATTCATAATGATGTTAAGATAAAAAGCTAAGAAGGGAATTGGGTATTGTTCATCTAACCTCGGTACTTAACACCAACGTCTAAAAAAAATGCTCCAGAGGTCTTTTTGCGGTAAAGAAATTGAATCAAAGTGGTTGCATCTGGCTTTCCACTGTTCCTTCCAAAAAAACTAATTGTGAGTAATCTAACATTATGATATCACATTTTTATATTTTCACTTCATTTTATAATCTGATTGCATAATATAAGAATTGCAGTCACAGTAAAACCCATCACCGTGTCTGCGCACTGTATGCATGCTTGTCTGTAATGTGTAATGAGGACTATTTCTATTTTTATCACTGACATTCATTTCCATTCATGAGACTAATCTGTAGGCCATTTGCCCGGCTCCCCCTACCCAACAGCGCTCTTGTTGCTATTAACACCATGACAACATAGCGGGTGATGCTGACCTTGTCATATTCTGTAGCAACATTAATCTCCAGGTTACAAGGGCCACTGCAAAGAAAGAACTGCAGGATTCCTCTCACCCCCTTCACTTCTCACCTTCCCATCTCTACCCCTATTCTTAACCCTCTTACTGTAGTTGTACCTTGTCATTGAGGTTCTTTTGCCCACTGGCATTTGGCATAATAAATCACATGGCATGGCACTAGTGGGCGAGGCCTTGTCTCCTCTGAGCTGCCGGAGGAGCCATGTCATATTGATGTACCAGTCACCTAGAGACTTCTCCGCTGCTTGATGAGAGCAGCCAAGCATCCACCTCAACCAAGGAGGGCGTCACCACGGGATGCACACATTCACTCATGTACTCACACACACTCTCTCTCTCTACAGTATTTCGCTGTCTCTCTCATGCACACAAAAAGACACTTAAATAGCACAGGTGATATAGTAATGACTCAAGCATCGTCACTGGGCTTCAGTATGTTTGTGCCCCCAGCTATATCCCCCGATGTTAAGCCACTCATTAAGTTCAAACCCATTCCCCTTGAACACAGCACGCTCCTAGCCATACTTTCTAATTAGTTTATTTAGCCTTTCTCATGACTCAAGGATCAAAACGCCCTCCTTCTGTACTTGGCTATTCGTTAGTACTTTACGTTGCTCTGCAGGGGTCTGGGAGGATTTAAACGACGAGTAAGTGTAGCTACGTAAGGTGAGATTCAAGAAATTCAGACAGGGTGGATGTTGAAATTGTAGCGATATGGGTGTTATGTAGCATATTGCAAATGTATGCGAATTGAGTTATGTGAAATGGAACAAGATCATTTTGAGTAACAAGTGGCAAAATAATTTATTGTTTAATAAACTAATCACATTCATGGAGCAGACGAGGTTTGCCAAACCCGTTAATCTGAGTAAGCACAGTTGGCTCTCTCTCCCCATAATGGCAGACTTCTCCAAATGTGTTTTTGCTATTTTTTAAATAAACTTTCCTTGAGCCTGCATTGCAAAGCACAGCAATGGTGTTGCACATCTTTCAATTACAATTTTATAGAGTTATTTCTAGCCAGTCATTTGTCAAGGCCATGTTTCCTGTGTCTAAGTTGTGTGAGTTCTTTCTGAATTGTGGATATACGATACAATACTGAGACAAAAATTGTTTCTACAATGCCAACAAGAGGCAAGTCTGAGTACAGCCGTGAACGATTTTCCAGGATTCAAATATATTCCACACAAATCTGTGAAGTTTACACAAACCAATGACCAAGAAAACGGCTGGAATAAAGGATGTCTCATCAATGCAACAGCCCATGCAGCAACCTTGACTATAACAAGCACAAGTACAAATACTACTACAGTGAGAGTTTGAAGTCAATATGTTTAAGATGCAGTGTATTTGGCAGAGCTGGTTTCTATGTGAGCCCTCTATAGCTGCTGGAGTTCTTATGACAGACAGTAAGGGGCAGGCCAACCAAGAGGGTGCTATGGGTGAGTAGGCGTGTGTACTCCCCCTCCTGCTTCCTCCTGCCAGTAACACGCTGATACGGCATTTTCCCCTTCAGACAGAGGGATTGAAGGGATACAAAGTGCAAATCAGCTCCATAGCTCAGCTGGCAAAGGTTCATCTATCTGTCCATCACTCCATCCAACAACCGATCTGGCTCTATTTATTCATAAATCCCACTCACTCTTTATTCATTGCAACCATTTTGTTTCACAAGGTCTTTGCAAAGGCTGAAGACGTGCCAACACGCGCACGCATGCACGCACACACGCACACACACACACACACACAGAAAGAGCCTCTCACAGACACCTTTTATGCCCCAGTATAAGATTTCATCTCTGTCGTGGCATTTTCTGAAATTATTGAACGTGCTAAGGAAGCACTGTGATGGTGATATGAGAGGAAATTGAGAAATAAATACCCCCCTCCCCCCCCAAAAAAAATCTCCCTGAGCCCGTGTAAAAGAGCTCCTGATCATTATTCAGCATTCAGCAGAGGGAAAAACAGCATGCCAATTTAAAAGCCGTGTTTATGGACTTCCATCAAATTTATGGCTTCATTTACTATCTGCAATTGAGGTCTGTGACAAGCTGTAAGAGAGCATGACCGGGCGAGAGCGTGGGGAAGCCGTCCTGCCCCTGCATTAGAATATAGGCTGTAAAAACAAACACACTGTCCAGACCGTGAATGAAATGTTCTCTATTACAAAGATGTGTCCCTACTCTCATGTGTGTTGGAATGTTTTCTCTACATTTTCAATAGACTTGAGTGAATTATGAGGTTGTGGGTGTTGTACAGTTTTCAAGTGCATCTGTATACATGCTGGGCGTATTTCATTATGGTGAGGTGTCATGACGTTTGATGTACTAGCGTGGGATAGCCATTGGTTGCAGGGCGTGGCACATTGTTTTACAGTTCAATTTCACCCCGTCAGCAGTCCTCTGATATCACCGCTGTTTGTTTTAGCCCCGAGCAGGACCCTCAGCTCAGTATGACAAGGGGGCATATTTTCTCAGCCTATCAAGAACTCCCCCCGCCTTGCCTGATGATGTCAGCACACTGTTCTATATGAGATATACACTCTGCACTATGATACCCGTGTGTTGGCTGGCTGTCTTTTCTCTCTTTGCAGTCTGCCTTTTGCTTCATCTCTGTGTCTGCCTTCATCTATCCTGTTTTTTGTGTGTGTGTTTTTTTTATAGCTGTGGGCCTGCCCTTCCCCCTTCAGCCATATTTGCTATGCTGACAGTGAGCTGTGGTCTGCAGGGGCAGTAGGATGGCCTGCATGCTAAGCCAAGAGGGGATGGAGGGAGCTGAGGCCAAGGCTGAAGCAGGTGACCTTGGGGCTGGAGGCACAGACAGCATTCATAGATGGAGACAGACAGAATGATAGAAACATCCATCACCTCCTTTTTATCAGCCCCGCAGAGTATTCCCACTTACATTACACTGAGCAGTAAACACTGGCTTTTAAGCACTTTTGTCATGAGGCCTTAATATTCGGCATTATTCTTTGGCGTTAATTCTCTCTTCCTCTCTCCCCCTGTTCTCTTCACTTTCACACCAGTGGCCGAGCCTCGGCTGTGAGTAATGGAATTCCTCCCCCTGGCACAACATCATAGAGCGCATGTCTTTTCCCAGGGCCTGGGGAAAGGCTTGGGCACCCACTACCTTGTGTGAATGAATGCACTGTCAACAACATTAATCTACACTGTAATTGGCCACCACTGCCACAGCAGCCCGTGTTTCACAAGCAGACCCACAATGAAAAGATTGAGTCGGTAAAGCTGCATATTCAGTGGTGTAATCTAATGACATGGCTGTGTAAATAAACCAGCTCAGAGAACTAGAAGCAGCAAAGTGTACATGACACTCGGCACGGACTACACACTGTCTCCTATAGCACTACATGATTAATTACAGCTGATGGAGTTGCCGGTGCATACATAGTATCTATATATTTTCATTCTGCGACTTTAGAGCAGAGAACAACCCATTTGAAAAGCAGATACTACACATAAAGGTGCAAATAACTGCTATTGTGTAGTATGTGTGATATCAAAGCTCACACAATTAATCACATCAACTCATGACATCGTTCGGCCTTTTTGTTTTGAGAAACTGCTTAGTCAGTTTGGAGGACTACACACAACGTTTTATCTTTTACCTTCTGGAGCTGCTCCTGAGCTCCAGAGCTGTAGACAGAAACGGATGTAATGTAAAGGAGTAGCATGGTAATGGCAAAAATGTGTTAGATAACTGTCTGGGGAAGCAACTGTGAAATATTTATCAACCTAGTCTCCCCTTTTGCATGTATGATGTTGCTGAAAGGCATTAGCAACCTTCCTGTGGATCAATGGCTGAACTGGCCTACTCTTGGCACATACAGTATTACAGTCCTCCAGAAATGTGTGCCCACAAGGCAGGCACAAGGAAAGCAGGACAATTAGATTTACAGTAAAGGACGCACTATGAATCTTTCATAAGTGCTGAAATGCACTTTAAATTAACTGGGTCTCTTATAAAAGCTTTTTTTAAAAACTTGATATCCGTCTGAAAGCCACTCCTGGCGCTCTATCATAGCAGTGTTGGGGCAGACATGTTAATGTTAATTAGAGAGAAGTGGGCTTGGGCCAGTCTGCAATTCATGGGGCCACCTCTCTAGATCCCTCCACAAACTGATCTTAGGTCTGCCACAATGCATTGCAGAGGTGCTGCTTTTGTAGTGGAATGAATCAAGGCATTTGGTGGCAATAGATCCAGGCTGTCTACTCACAGCCCATATTTATGGCTTAAGAAGCCATTACGCATTGGTTTGGTGTCACTCCTGTTTGACAGAGTGCCACCCTGGGGTCACAGCAGAAGGACAATTTTAGCTTCTAGAAAGGGCCTGCAAAGAGGCAACAATGGGAGCAGGAGTTTTCACAAGTGACTTATTGCCTCTAGCTTTATATCCCTGGGCTCTAATGTCGGTGAAGCTGCTTGGCTATTTTAATCTGTATAAGCATAGTAGTAAATGAGGGCAGCCTTCTGTGTGGATTGCTTCTCTAACAGTGCAGAGCTGATAGCTGTAGGTGTGGGTCATTTGGATGTGAAGTCATGCCCTTCATCATGCCTGAGTGCCAACCCATCATGCCCCCTGTGATTACGGCTACTGTTGTTTGTCTTTGTCTCCTAGAGGGAGACAGTTGCCAACACTTTCACCGTTTGTTATTGCCTCTAAAACCCAGTACCTCAGTCTTGATCATGCACTCCCCCACATTGCTAAGAGCTCAGGTCATATTCCAGTACATATGAGCGCTCCCCTTTCCATTAAAATGCACTGGCATTTTTTGTCCCCAGGTTTTCACAGTGAATTGGGGTGGAAATGACATCAGTTGACAATATATAGTTGTCATGGATCAAATCTTTCTTAGTTTGAACTGCAGCCTCCCTCTGTGTCTGTTTAAATTAGTTTTTGATGATGGACAACTGCAATACTGTGATAATTCCTCTCACATGTTTCATTGTCATGGTGGATGTAGATTGTCGTATCTGTCAATCAACATCAGGATGCATTCATATATTAGCCATCTTACCTACTAGCAGGTCTAGATATAGCAGTGTGAACCTACAGTGCGTCTCTGAATCATTGTTAATGACCAAGTCATGCCACGTCCAAGCACCTCCTAATCCATCAGTAGCCTCCATACAGCACAGGCCTTCACTGGTTCTGGAGACCACCACACTCTGCTTAGATGATCTTAACACTAAAATATTGCTAGCAAGAGTCAGTGGTTATATTTTTACAGTTTCTCCATAGCCTTCTGTTTCCTTCTGTTTATGTCTACTAGCTTCATTGGTTGGTTACCATTGGATCCAGTCCATCTCTGTCTGACACAGGTCAATTGAGACAAGGTCAATACACTTTTCAGCATACTTCATGTGCATACAGTAGTGCAATAACTATACAACAGCTTCAGTTAGAGAGAGAAGGAAAAAATGAATTAAACCTATCTGTTACCATGCTAAATGATGCTTGCTCTTTCTTTTTATTTGTTAGTCTTTTCATCTGATCTCTGTACTCATTAAGGCCCATGTATGCTCCCTTTACATACGTAAACGAATACGTCCATTTTGAGTGGTGCAACCGTCACTGCCCACATACTTCCGTGCCTCCTTTACGTTAACGTATGTTAAGCAATACATCAGGGCAGTCTAGACTCAAAAGTTTCTGACAACAACAAACATGGCGACAATGGTGGAGGAGGTCGCTAGCGGCAGAAACGCACATGCAAACTTTGAAACTAACCGTTGTCGATCTAAAACGAAGACAGATTCAGCACCTGTATGGCTTATTTCTCGCCTCTAATGTTTTCACAAACACATTTCGTAATAATCTATTTTCGTAATATAACAGAACGTTTCCAAACAAGCCGCCATGTTGTTCTGTTTTGACATCTGGGATCAATGAGTGATTACTATAGGAGCGAGGCTCGCTACTCCCGGGGCCGTGACAGAGACAAGGCAGGAGGAGAGTCAACGGGCTCCTTTATTTACAATACCAGTCAATAACGTACCTTTTAATAAAAATATGGAGAATTATTTTCCCTAATATTACCAATGAGAGACCAGACCGATGCCGACGGCCGTCATTTACTTCTTTTCTTCTTCGTGTCTCGGGGGTCTTGCATGAACTATCGGCTACACTACCCCCCACGGTTCCAGTGGTACTGCTCCGTTTCATCCATATCCGTAAGCTGTCAGAAAACCTGCACAAATACGGACAAAATGAACGCAGAGTATGGACAGAAGGCTCCGTCCGTATCCATATGTGTATTTAACGTTGAGCATAAATGGGCCTTTAATTGAACCTGGCCTCTTACTCAGCCAGTTTGAGGTCCACAGAACCTCAGGACTAAAGGCAGTCTGGAATTGCAGTCTGATGATACAGTACCAAGCAGCATCCAGAGGTTAATCCACTGTGATGGCTTTGGGTGCCTGGCACCAGTATGGCTGAGTGAACATCATGTTAAAGCACTGGGAGGCTAAACTCTGCCTCTCCCATGCACAGGCCACAGATTGGCCTTCTCGCATGAGGGAGCAAAGCAAGCAGGACACAATAGGGAGTAAACAATGTAAAAGACAGGCAGGGAGATAAACCATTATCGTTGTGGTGCTCAGAATCACCTCCCATCCTTGTGAATTGATACCTGAGTGAGTGAACTAATTTCGTCTTCAAGGGTAGTAAAGAGAGATAGAGAGCAAAACAACAGTGAAATGTCAGAGGGTGGCGGGTGTTAGCTGGCTGGAAACCTCCAGCAGCAGAACTCTCCGTTTGATCCCTGCGGCTCCTCTCCATCTGGATATACACTGACCATGTTAGTGGACAACTGCCACTACCTCATGGCAACACAGCATTGGCTTATACATGACAGTGGAGGATGTCTTATCCTTTAGTAAATCAGCTCTGTCTTTTCAAACACATTGTGCGCCAGCCTTGCCAGAATAGTCAGCCAGTAGTTTATCTCAGCCATTTAACTCCACATAAACCAAAGGGGATTAGGATTGTTATTTAAAAGCCCTAAACAGCAGATGTAGTTGTGTCAGTGTGTGTTGTAGACATATGCTTTATGATTAAACTACATTACGCTGTATGTGCAAATCTGAATGGTAACTTTTTTTTTGCTGGAGTTTCTGCATAAATTAAACTGTATTTGCCCAGTCTTTCACAAGGCATCCCTAGCTCATAGCTATTTTGTTTCCTTATTCAAACTCAGTTGAATTCTGAGCAAAGCTTTTGTGTGTTTTTCAGTAAAGCTCACGTGCTCTATGCTGACGGTGAAATGTGTACAGTATGCAACCTCCTGCATTCTCCACGTTACACACGATGACGTGCCACACAGATAGTCTTAATGAGCAGCGCCGAGTGCTCCCAGCCATCCCATAATGAAATTTGCTCAAGGCGGAACAGACCAAAGAGGTTTGGCAGAACATTGAGGCATATGGCAGAAACAGCCGTGATTTTCATGGCAGGTGGATGAATGCCGCAGATAGGTAAAAGAAACTTAAAGAGAAATGTAAAGTGGATTAAAGTGATGATTAACAGTCTCTACTGTCCCATCTCTCTCTTTCTCGCTTACGTATTCCTTTTAGCATAAAGAAGTACATGTTGGGACTCGTGTAAGGGCCATTCCACCGCAGTCTCTGGAGCACACTTCAGAGGAATAGAAAAGACAGCATTATTCTTTTAATTAATTTGGAAATTCCCGGGCTTTTACTGTGCTATTCCTTAGAAATGGATTCCTTCTCTCATGAGAAGCATCACGAGACATGGGATCACAGACACAAACATGCGTGTTTTTGTGTTTGTGATATGTGTTTTGCATATCATATGCACATCAGCGTTTGCATATTTGTCACAGGAGATGGAATAAATTGAATTAGACTATGTACAGTAGGTACTGAATTATTTCTCTGTCTTTAAACAGCTGAAACAGGATAATCCCATCGGAGTCCCTTATGGAATAAGCCTGTACTGTATGAGTGCAGTACAAAAAGCATGTAGACAAGTAAACAGAAAATACACATACATACAACAGTGTGTACGCCTGCAATACCCTTTTTACTGATACATCTACACTAAAGGTTATGAAGATTACTTTTAGTTTTGCAATTGTAGAATAAATTTAGATTTTTTTTGGAAGAGTAGAATTTAAATGTATAAGCTATGTGATGGCTAAACAAAAGGTTTACAGATTCATCAAATAAATTCTACACCAAAGGTAGACCATGTTACTACTGTAGCAAAATATAATCAAAACTTGATTACATGTATTCGACAACATTGCTTCCGAAGTTAAATACTTATCTCATCAGAGAGTCAACCAAATGCTTAGTGTTACACTATCTACCACAGGGGTGGGGAACGTCCGGCCTCCGGGCCGTATACGGCCCTCGAGACCCTTTGATCAGGCCCGTCAGGCAATTCATAAATCCAACTTAATAAATATAAAAATGATCTATATGTTATAGGGATGTCACGAGAACCGATACTGTGCAATGAACGGCAATGAAACTGACTGACTGCATGTTTTGTGTAGCGCATAGTCAGTTGTCAGTCAGGTAGCAACAGACTCTCTCTCCCTCTCCCGACTCGCAGACCTGCTGCCGACTCTGCAGTAGTTAACGAGCGTTAACGAGCAGAGTTTTCTCCTAGCGTAGCTTTCTGCATATTACCGCTCGGCAGAGGAGTGCTACTGTGTGTTAATGTTAGTAATTCTGTATTACTTAGTGTTGTATAACATAAGTAACTGACACATTCAATATATTTGGACTAGGACATTTCCATAGTGGACCAACCCAGACCAGTATGTTTGGACCAAATAATAGAAAAGTATCGATAGTGGTATCGATAAAGACTCGGATCATTAAGGAGTCTTGATAATGGATCAATATCAATCAAAATGAGTGAATGTTGAAGTACAGTTGAGATTTATTGTTTTTCTTGTTTGTTTTTATATCGTGGTATCGAATTGGTATCGAGAATTGTGGAATTTCACTGGTATTAGTATCGACTAATAAATTTCTGGTATCGTGACTTCC
>CABFOS010122946.1:16055-28136 GCA_900660315.1 Diretmoides pauciradiatus | reverse complement strand
CATCTCTCGGCTGGCCTGGGAACGCCTCGGGATTCCCCTGGAAGAGCTGGTGGAAGTGGCGGGGGAGAGGGCTTCCTGGGCTTCCCTGCTGAAGATGCTGCCCCCGCGACCCGGACCCGGATAAGCGGAAGACGACGAGACGAGATTTAAAATAAAATAAAATGTAAAATGACAATTAAAATTGAAGTCGTACCCTACAAGGGCCAAAATGACGTCTCAAAATGAGAAGCAAGAAAGTGAATCAATTTAACTCAAAACTTTTTTTATTTGATCCAGTTCTACTGAATTTCAAAATAAAAGAGCAAAGATTTCTAACTTCCGATCTGTCACAGTTCAGTTGTTTTAACACTCGACACCTACAGGATATTGGCAGCAATGAACTTTTGCATCAGCTACAACATGAAGAAAAAATAGGTTTTATAATGTGCGTAAAAATAGATAAAGTATCGATACTTGGTGCTACTGTATCGATATTGTATTGCGGAAGAAAGTATTGCGATACTATGCTGTATCGATATTTCCCCCCGCTCCTAGTATCTGTTCAGTGACACAGGATATTCTGAGCCAGCAATACATCCCACCTCACCACACTGATGGATCCAGCGCCAAATGGCCAATGGCAAATGACTAATGAGCTAGGTTTGACGGAAGGGAAAATGAAGGGTTTCATACCAAAATGGGTGTTTGAGAATGAGAAACAATGAAATCTTAAGTCTAACTAAAAATAACAATTACTAATAATGTTATACTTCATTAATCCACATAGGGAAATTGGTACGACATTCAGTGTTTTGCTCAAGAACACGCCAGCAGGTCTTGAATCCTGGTCCTCTGGTTGAAGCCTCTTCCTCAGCCACGCTCATTATTCCTGTCTTGTTACTACTAAATACTCTACTCTTGTTAATGCTACGCTCATGGTTGTTTTTCAAATTAATATGCCATAAACTTTTTGAAGCATTTTTAAAAGTTGGATTTCCTTCCATATGAATAAATGTCAAACCTGTGTCCAGACAGTCTGACTGGACGTATCCACCAAGGCCTAATTCTGGAAAATCCCCCTTGCCGTATGAATGTCACTCACCTGGAGCTTCTTGTATAATTAATTGTGTGTAGTAATCTGTAAAGATGTACCATAAATATTATTTCTGAGATGTCAAAATCTATCCAGCCATCTGACACATACCTGATACTACTCTACATCCGTCTGTGGGAAGAGCATAGGCTAGGCACATCACTGGGAGACAGGAGGTTTCCATAATCTGCCTTCCCTCAGTCTCCTTGGAGGAACATCTATTCTGCATCACTGTCAAATCACCGTCCCCAGAGAAACTATGCTTCATTGCCTTGGACCTCAGATGGCTTGGGGCCACATTTTTTTTACTAGTCACTAACCCCTCCTTGTGAACAAACATCGATGCTGAGGCATTTTGTAAACATATCTGGAGTGAACACCAAATTTGTTCCGTCTCCAAACTTCCAGTAGCTTTACACAGTCATTAATCATATGATAGTTCCCCAGAGGTCACTTTCGTTTTTGGGATTGGAATAGTGATTCCTCATCCCTAAGTGAAAAAGCAAGTGAAGTGCAGACGGGAAGGATAAATCACTTGAGGAGTGAAGACAGGTACCGTTCAACAGCTGGCAATCTGGCCCATACTGTGTCCCAGACTGGACCATTTTATTGCTTTTCATTGCTTTCCTTGGACCCAAGAGAGATTTTCATGAACAACCTGTCATCTGGCTGGAGATGGTCATCCTCTTCTGGTTGTTTAAGTGATTACATTGTGCATACTGGTATCTTGAACATTATACGTTGATAAGATTAGGAGGCACATTTTTTTTGGTAAATGGACTGTATTTATATAGCGCTTTTCTAGTCTTCTAGAGACCACTCAAAGCGCTTTTACAATTCATACACTTCACACATTCACTCTCACATTCACACACCGACGGCGGTGGCAACCATGCAAGGCACCAACCTGCTCGTCGGGAGCAGTGAGGGGTTCAGTGTCTTGCTCAAGGACACTTCGACACGATACCCGGAGGAGCCTCGAACCGGGAACCCTCCAATTCCCAGACGACTGCTCTACCAACTGAGCTATTGCCGCCCCCCATTTCATTTACTTAACACAATGCTCATATGAACAGTGGAAGTAGAGTGAGATAGAGATGACATGCAACAAAAGCTCCAAGCCGGACTCAAACCCAGAACGCTGCGGTTACATGGTATGCGCCTTAGACCACTGAGCTGTCAGGACACCCGCTGGCATTGGCTTTTAGAAGGAATAATACATGCCATTAATACAACAGGGTCTCAGTTGCTGATCATAGAGCCTGATCTCACATTGGTGGCAGTGCAAAATCTGGCTTTATATCTTAAACAGTGATGTGTTTGTTCTCTCCTCCTAAATGTACATATGTATCGTATCCTCTGTTGCCCAGCAAAATTTGTAATGAATGTGTTTTGTTAAAAGCATTTCATAAAAATCTAAATCAGGACCTTAAACACGTCACTGGTCAATCTAGGATTTGAGCCAGAGTGAAACAAACACACTTTTTGGTGCAAGGCTGAAAAAGATTCATGTTTAAATCAATATTATACTTAAGAGTCTCATCTTGTCTGCAAGAGCTCATTTTCAACCTTCAACCTCAAGAGTAGAAGTCATCCATGATTTTTTGGCACTAGTAGAGGCCATAGGCTGGAGTCTTTGACCATATGCTAGCAGGCGGCAGCTTTCTTTTGTCTTTAGACTGTTTGCAAGGTCAAGATAAGTTTTTGGGTTGCTTTTTATGATTACAGTGACTTGGTCACTTCAACCTCTTCATGCTTTGACAACTTCATCTGTCGCCATCACTCATGAACCATGTCATTGTCGAGGAAGTCCTTTCCCACAGAGGGATCTGATAGCAGCAGCACTTCTCCAGACAGGCGGTATCGTTCGCACATCTGTTTAAGGCTCCAGATGTTTTTGAATGCACCTGGCTAGCCCCTCTCCTCCTCCCCACCCATTACCCGTGGCCTCGCACTATATCCAGGATAGGGTATCCCCCTCCTTTGTCCAGATTTGTGGGTCTGCGATAGAACTAGAAGATATAGAAAGGTTGCTCCTTGAAGCACTAAGGTATACCTAAAATGGCTGCTTAGGATATCTGATGACTTTGTCAAGAAAATTAGTGTTGTTTCATTCTCTGGACAGTGCACAAGACATGGGAAATTCAGCACAGCTGCAACTGGAAATGCTCTGTGAGTCTCATGCAATGTACCAAGACCAATTCCCATGACAACATTATCAAACATAGGTGTGCCAGCCACTTGACCACTAGTAATGTAGAGTGGCCGTTCTATCCATTCAAATTCTGTGAACCTTGCACTACAGGAATCCAATCCAATAACGGGGTCTCCAGCTGCCCTGGACTACTCCCCCACCCCCTCCCATCCCATCATCCTTCTTCCCGTTCTCTCACTCTCACTTCCTCACCTGTCAAAGGTGGAATGTTGTTGGCGGATACAGTTCTCCAGGGTATGACTCTGACAGATGTAGCGATTCTCAGTCCAAATGTTTCCCAGCTCCTGTTCATGGAGAGGCCTGAAACAAGCAAACGACAACAATTACTGCTGAACAGAACTGTGCGCCCTGCTGTGCTAAACATCACTGAAACCAAATAGTCTGTTTAGATAACCATATCAGCACCATTATATGACGTTAAAAGGATCATGTCGAGAGAACCAATTTCAGGTGTCTTGATAGCTCTGTTGCCTAAAGTACACACCATGTGGTTGTAGGTTCAAGTTCAACTCATTATCTTTGTCTCATTCTGTTTCTCTGCTTTTCCCCAGCTACTTTAGACAGTATAGTTCTTGCTGCTTGTGTTCAGATAGTATACTGTACTATCTAATAAAATGGAAATGCCTTAAATTGAATCTACAACCAAGTGATTTTTTTCCTGGAACATTCTACACACTAGAATTTGCTCCAACATATAACTGTTAACGTACATTCACAAGTGTGGGAAATGAAAAGGTTGGTACTGGTTAAACTATCAAAACATCAATGTCATTTTTTAAAATTTCTTAAAGCAGTTGCATGTACACTACCAAGGAAGGTATCCAACGTTTGTTAGATGACATGACATTTTCTTGAGTAACAAACACAGAATGCAGGAGCTCACTTAAACAATCAAATGGGAAACTGCACAATGATGTGTTCATATTTTCTTAGTACTGACCTATAGGACATGCATATACAGTAAATCTACCATGCATCATTAGCAGTTATGTGAAGTGTACCGTTGGAAATGCTTGGTTATTATTAGTCATAAAGAGAGTAGAGATAAGATACTTTTGTGATTTGTGGCATGTGAATCAGCATGGAATTGACAACCACTGGGAAACAATGTTATCTAACCTTGGGACAGAAAGATATGGCTTTGCACAGTAATCTTGTGTTTTTATTTTTATGATATGATGCAGCACCATGTTGTCACTATCAGAAAATGGGATGTTGTAATCTTATGTATAATTGATGATCAAGATGTGAGCCAATGCTTTGCTAATCACGTCTATAGCTGTACAGCCATAGAGATATACTGAAGGCCTAAAGGGGAATAGCTGAAATACATATGTTGAAAGTTCACTTTCCTAGTTGAAATAACTGCATTTCCCCCATCAACTTGCTAATTAATCTTGTCTTGTCTAATGTCAATGATTTTTCAAAACACATTTTCAAGCAGGTTGGTGCAGGTACGGTGCCTTTTCCCATAAGCACTTTGGCTGTATTGGTCATTGCTAGTACCAGAGAACGAATGCAGCAACCTATTTGCTACTATGCTAGCCACTCAAATTTGAATGAAATCTTATCATGACAGTGATGCAAGCAGCATGGAAACCTTTTGGTGTTGGAATTTGGTATTGATTTATAACATTATATATATAGTTTTAAGTGGCTGTAAATGTAGTCACCTCCAAGAATTTGCCCAGGTCATATTGCATAGAGTATTTCACCTTTACTTTTCCTCAAGACTCCTCTCTAGAGTGCAGAGCTTTTCATTCACTTGCTATTTTACACCATCAACAGCAGACAGAGATTGCAACAGGAGAGGGGTAGAATTTCAAAACCTTCCCCAGGGAAAAGAAGTTCTGTGGATCCACTTCACCCTGGGTCTGTTGCGACCAATTGTCATGGCAGCTTTCCAGCTCCCAGCAGGAAAGGAAGTGGCTTTCAGGGGCAGTGCTCAGTTCGCCCTCTACTGGGCGGAAGTCAAGCCTCCATGAAGCCATCAGTCGAATAGGTCATGCTGTCAGAGTACACCAGAGTTCACATCCTCTCATTAGACTGCAATGCTTTCAACATCCCTGACTCCAAAAAGCCCTTCACTTGAAAAAGCAAAGTCAAAGAAATTCAGCTGAATTACACTTGCTGAAATAGGCTACGATGATGGGACTGTGCAGGTGTAATCAGGTACAACTGAGTGTGAGTGTTGTCATTACTTTTCTGCACACACACACACCCAGTCACACATTGCTTATGTAACGGTTAACATATGTTGAAGAAATGAAGATGGCTCAACTGCTGAAGTGTGAAATGTGGCTGTGATGGGACCAAGTTACGGTTCCTGCTGCTTGTGTTGTGATAAGGAAACATCGAGCCTATGCTCGATTAATCAGTTGAATGACACCATGATGTCTCTGTAGTCACACTAAAAACAAATCCATGCCCCAGTTAGTGCCAATCTATTCTCATGGCAAATTGCAAAGGAATTAAGTTGTATGGTAGAAGCGCTACCTTCAGTGCCCTCCCCAAAATATGTTGCAAGTTATACTTTCATGTGTTGTGCCTGATATGATAGCATCCTTTACATGATTAAATAATAAAAGAAGTCAGGAATTTACATGACCCTGGCTTGTGACCAAAAAATACTTGAACAGTTATGCAACAATAGCGATCTTAAAGCCATGATTTACACAAGATGATCAAATTAGTTTCACATGAAATGCAGATGGTAGGACATATGGTCTTGACCCTATAAAAAAACTACTCAAAGAAACAAAACTTAACAAATAAGCTAGAATCTTTATTTGTTCAACAAGTATATAGAGTTGCTGTTGTACATCTTTTTTCGTGCTAGTTTGTGGTCTAATACATTTACCAACAGTGGTTCAGAAAGGCAACTGCTAATGGAAAAAAAATGGCATATGTATACAATACAAATTAGCAAACATATCAAAATCAGTTTTTACAACTTTTGTAGCAACCAATTCTTTCTATTGGTGTGCCATAGTGCAAACTGTGTTGTTTGTAAGACAGAGTTTAAGCATGATGTCAACATTCATACATCTCAATAATCCATTTCTCTGTCTTAAACACATCTTCATGTGTAGGCTGCATTCATTGTGCCTTCAGTTCAAGTCCTTCTGTCCAGTAATGTGAATTTACAATCAGAATAATTCAAGTGTATCGGGCAGGTCAGGCTGTTTTGTTGGATAGTGGAGAAGCTATATGATTGAGCAACAATGCTCCTTGGTTATCTGGGTTTGTGTATGTATGACACGGTACATGAAGACCATTTGAAATCCATTATCACCACCAGCACCAGTTTTATTCCCCAGCTCTCGATATTTATAATTGAAAACAGGTCAAATTAGTTCTTGAAATGTTAAATCCAGGACATGAAGATTTTTTTTAACCTGTGTCTAATTTTCCACAGATTTGTTGCAGATGCAGTTTTACTACTGAAAGTGAGAGTGGTCCCCAGAGCAGCCAATTTTGGTTGTTCACCATTTTTGAACTCCTATAGAGTTTTGTGTACCAAGAATGTCATTGTTCTACCAGTGTGAAATGTCACTTTAAAGACTCTCCAGCTGTGGTTTTCCAAGCCCTTTCAAAAAGTCCATGAGGATTCCTGGTTTCACTCTGAAAACGTAACTCTCAAAATGATTATCACAGATGTATAGCTGAGCAAAAGCTGTAATAGCGTAGAAGTGGGGTAGGGGTGAAGGTGAAGTGGGAAAGTGAGGAGTGGACGGCATATGTGCACGTTTGAGTATATTCTGTCAGCATGTTTGAATAAATGGACAGAGCACAGAACATTGAGACAGATGAAAGAGTTTTTGGATAACTTTATAATTTGTCTACTTCCACTCCCAAGTCCAACATGCGTTTGTCTTCCTACATCCATCTGACCTCAAGCCTCTATGGCTAGGTTGTCACTGAAGGAAAGGAAAATAAAAAATAAAACTGAAAGCGATGCTCAGCGAGAAGGTCAGGCTGTTTGTTGCCTCTACACTGGTTCTACGGCACCGTGTTCTGCAGAAAAGCACTGGTAATGGTGGATTGGTTGTGTCAACAAGTCTGAAGTTGGGAGACTGGACTGAGCCACAGCCTCCCCCCTTGCCAGGGCCCCTGTCCCAACTCACGAGCAGCCGCAACGGTCCACGACCATGGAGGGGATCTTGCCATAGATGATCTGCTCTTTGCGGTTAAAGTAGAGCATGTTGATGGGCGACATCTTGGTGGGGGTACAGCAGGGGCCCGCAGTTCCTCTGGGGTTAGCCTGGTTCACCAGGTGGGTGTGTGGGTACTTCTGCAGGTGCATGTACTCACACTCCCCAGAGCAATAGTTGGCCTTGTAACGCTTGGGGGCAATAATCCAGTCCCAGCCAAAGTCTTCAAAGTCTACTGTGAGCGGGTAGCGGCAGCATCGGGACTCTGGCGAGTTCTCATCGCAGTCCAGGCCTGAATCTCTCCCGGAGCGCCTGGGCCCCTCTGAGATCTTCACCTCCATGAATGGTTGCTGGAAGGACAGAGTGCATGTGAATACATTGAAAATAGTACGGGTTGGTTTGTAAAAGAGAGTGGATGACAGCATTCATCTTGCATCTCTTACTCTGCTGCTTTTGACCCTTGGCAAATGGTTTTCAAACATGTCATGATGATATAATGAAACTTGACAATTGGTTAAAAAGCTAGTGGCAATATTTCAGCCATCTGATGTGTATTTGTCACTGATAGCACCAGTGTATCTACAGGCAATTACTCTGATTTGCACAGTCACATTAGATTTTAAGGAATTTGGGGCAGGTGAACTGTTATGTAATAGCATGCAGTGCCTACATGGAGTCTGTTTTAATTATCAAGTTTCATATGTCTTTTAAATCTTAAATCTTCTTCCTGTAGTGATCTCGTGAGTAGATTTCTCTACAAATCCTCTCTGACACAAACACTTCCCATGGCCCATAGTCAAAACCTCTTATATAGTCCAATAGAGAATCCAATCCATTTTTTGAGAATACAATTGGAATCTGTTATTTTGGATTAAAATGACTTGTATACTGCTTCAGATAGTCTGAAAGTATTTGTGTCTGACATGATGGTGCAGCAGTGAGCACTGCACGAATGTCACCAAGAACATTATTGCTACATGTATTGTGTACTTGGTGAATTGAAGTAATATCTATTCTAAATCTGATTATGTATCACCTAAAATAAACACTCGTAGATGTGAGCATAACGATGCCATTTATTGCAAAATAAAGCTCAACTCACCAGTCCTTCCTCTCCTGGCTCTGCGGATGTCAGGGCCAAGTCATTCCCCCTCGAATCGAAGGCTTTAATCTCGATACCCCAGTTGGTCTCCGGCTGTCGCAGCCACACAGTCAATACTTGTTTGACGTCTATACTTTGCCAAGAGCTGACCCCGGAATTCACGTCAATCTTCAGGGACCGGATCCGTATGTGTCTGTTCCCGTCTGTGGCCGGCATCAGGCGGGAGATTTGCAGAAACACTGTGGTCGCTTCATCCGCTGACCGGAGATGTACCCAGAGCTGAGCGCGGACTATACGACTGGCTTGAAGCTTTTGACTAAAGGAGAAAAAGCAGCACTTTGGTACACCATCCACTTGGACGATGGATTCGGCTGTAGAGAGGGAGAAAACGGTTCCTTACATTTACTGACCCTGTACACTTGAAATTTCACAAACAAACCCATCACGTAAACATAAACTACTCAGTGGACTGAAATGCAACCCCAGCAACCCGTTTGTGCGTAATGATCATGGTGCTTTTTGAACGCATAGTAATGTATTTATCTATATGCACATTTCAAAAATCAATACCTACTAAAGCCTACATGTTTTTAAAATATATAGTTCTGACGAACATGTATTGAAATCATGAAGGTGCGCGCGGTATCCTCCCGTGCGTAAAAACCTGTTTTTACGCACGGGAGGATACCGCATTCAGCTATGCTCCATTCAGCTAAAGAGGAAAATGTAAGCAAAAGTGGTACTGCAAAACTTACGTTCAGTGGCCATCATCACGATTGTCTCTGTGATTGCGTGTTCGTCATCGTCTTCCATAATCCCATCCTTATTGTCATCTCCAAGCACGTCGTACTGGTCGAGCAGCTGCTGCAACGGCGGTGCCTTGGGCAGGAGCAGCTTCACTGCGTCTCGGCTGATGTTGGGAGCTTGTTTAAGTCTCAGTTTGCTTAAAATTTGGGACTTGATCGCATTTAGTCTCATGTTTTTAATCTGCTGTCGGACGTCGCATGTTGAACACTGCTCTGTGTCTTCTGTTATGGTGGCGGAGGGTTGCTGGTTCGTCGCCTGGTCACCCAAACCCACTGGACTCAAAGCAATCAAGAAGCTAAGATAGACCAGAATCTGAGACAGATGCATTGTCTAAGGTGCGAAGTTTGCTTTAAAAATGATCCCTTGGAGTCGATACGCGAGCGAACTGGGGATGAATTAATGTCCCACACTGATAGGCATCATACTTTATTAGCGCACACCTTTATATACTCCAACTTTAGCCTCTTTTGTGTCGTCAAATACTATGATTGGCTGGACTGGCAACAATGAATTTAACCGACTGACATGAAAAGTTTTTTTCCTCCGCTGTCAAACCATAAAGGGATTGGGAACAATTAAGACTACAAGCATGTTCTAAACGTGTCTGCAGATGGATAAAAACATATTTCTAACAGTGATTGCAAAATCCGCGCAGCTACGCGACATGTGTACCTCGTAATTTAATCAGTGTAGTGTGTAATACTCATAAACTTATATGTATATGTATTAAACGTATATACCTCAGCTGGGTATTTTAATTGCTCCAAAATAACACGTATCATTCATGAAAGAAATAAAAACGTGTTGTGCCATCCATTCAAAACAATGTTTACAGTGTGCCTTTGGGGTCTGAATATGCCTACCTCACAAGACTACATTTTAAAGTAGCTATGTATTTAAGGTGTGTCATCGCTTATTCAGTAGAAGCTGTGGGCAGTCTGGGTGGATCAAATGGCAGTAAAACCCTTCAAAAAGTAAAAAACTTCAAGTGTCTAAGTGACAAGCTATTGTGGATTTTATCGACTCAACTTAAGCTCAAAATAGATAACACTGAATAATAGTATATCGGCTTTGTCTTCCAACAAATGTGTTTTCAAGAGAAGATATGTAGTGCCATCGTGTGGCAAAACATCAACACCCACAACTTTACGCGCGGCGCTGGCAAAGCGAGCAGCGGCCCCGGGTCTGTTTGGGCAGACCATCATGAAACTAATGTTGATATCACACGAGGAAAGAGCATCTGAGGTGGGTGGATGTTTAAGCAAAAATAATAATGTAAAGATGGATTATTGACTTGTCTTGCATCATAGCAGTTTTATTGATGGTGGAGAAAAGTGTGGCATGATGAGCATGCAGCTTTACACATTTTGCCTTAAAATATTTAGCATTTTGAAAAGTAAAATGACACAAATCAAAGAAAAAACAACATTTTCTAGCTAGTCTGGATGACTAATATTACATACAGCAGGTCAGTTGGACGGATCAACACCTTTATGTGGCTTCGTCTGGATGCTGCTGTGACTCTGGAGGACTTTGTACCTGCTTTTGGTGCGTTTTGACTCCAAATTCATGTAGAACAGACAATGTCAACTAATGTCAGTAACACTGTGAAGTGAAGTCGAGAACTGAACTGTGAGCCTTGATTAGATAGATAGATAGATAGATAGATAGATAGATAGATAGATAGATAGATAGATAGATAGATAGATAGATAGATAGACAGATAGATAGATAGATAGATAGAATAAGTGTCTCCTAAAATATGGTCTGATATTTATCAAGTCAACAATAGATAAACACAACTTTTTGACAAAAGGGCACAATGCTGTTTAGAGGAGGAAAACATTGCATACCAACAGCTAAACCTCATCCCAACCATGAAGCATGGTGGCTGCCCCAATTAATTATTGAAGCCTGGACGACTTCAATAATTAAGGGAACAATGAAATCCAAACTGTAACCGGAAATTCCACAGGAGAATATCAGGGTAAAGGTCTGCGATCTGAAGCTTAGCAGAGGTTGGGTCCTGCAGCATGACAATGACCCCAAACACAAAAGTAAATCTATAACAGAATGGCTTCAACAGCAACATTCATTGGAAAGGCCAAATCAGGGTCCTGACCTTAACCCTATTGAAATGTTATGGCTTGACCTGAAGCAAGCCGCTCATGCAAGACATCCCAACATTATCAATCAACTGAAACACTCAGCAGGGAAGCCCAGAAAGCCCTCTCCCCCGCCACTTCCACCAGCTCTTCCGGGGGAATCCCGAGGCGTTCCCAGGCCAGCCGAGAGATGTAATCCCTCCAGCGTGTCCTGGGTCGACCCCGAGGTCTCCTCCCGGTTGGACATGCCCGAAATACCTCCCCAGGGAGGCGTCCGGGAGGCATCCTAACCAGATGCCCGAACCACCTCAACTGGCTCCTCTCGATGTGGAGGAGCAGAGGAAAGTTCCACCTGTTACATCTCATAGTTCACATGTTTTTCCCCCCTCCAAGCTGTTAACGTTTGAACAATATGTTCAATAACATTGTGTTTATCTATTTCTATGAAGATCAGACCATATTTTAGGGCCCATTTATATGTGAATACAGGTAATTCAGAAGGGTTCACAAACTGTTTCTCATAACTAGATAGACAGACAGACAAATTTGGGCATTTTTTTTGTAAATGTCTTAAGATTCTATTTTCCTATGGGCGACCAGTAAATGAAATCCTTTGTACCATTGTA
>CABFOS010122946.1:0-14221 GCA_900660315.1 Diretmoides pauciradiatus | reverse complement strand
ATCCTTCCCCACCCTAAAGTGAAATCAATGCTACATTTCCCAGAGTATGGGGTGCGTCAAATCCAAGCAGAGCAACTCGGCAGCCCAAAATGCCAACTCAATGGAAAGGGCGGAAGGCAAAGCCGAGAAGACGAAGGGCGAGAACGCTTATTTGGTTCAATCAGAGACAGACTCGGTGGAGGGCCCTCCCCAGGTCAACCCCGTGCTACTGGAGTACGCCCAGAGGCTGTCCGAGGAGATCGTGGCCCGGGCTGTGCAGCAGTGGGTGGAGGTAGACAGCCGGTACAGTGACATCCCCTATATTGAATGCGATGTGCCATGAGATGGGGGAGGAGAAAGGGAGAAAGGTTGGCTGTCCCTCTGCCCTCTCTCAACTTCGACAAAGGCTCTATTAGGGGTTCGTTTTTCATATATCGGAGGTTCTAGGTCTACATGTGATGAACCAATGCTGTGGATAAACACACTGTCTCACCTCTATTCAAATCAAATGTGTGCACCGCTACCTGTGATGCCATCAAACTGCATCGCTGGGATCGGCTGTTCTCAGGAGAGTCCAGAGGGACCGGTGCATATAGCCAGACATCCTGGGTTCAGGATCAAACCCTCAACTGTCAACAGTCAAGCATCTACCTGCCGGGAGTGTGAATGAGGTGCCAGTTAATTGTCCGTTGCCATTATTCAGTTGTTCATTTAGAAGGGATTACAGCAGGAGTTTAAAAGCCCGTCTCAAAAGCCAGTGACCTAAACAACCCAAGCACTATGATTCTGGCCACGTTCCTATGATTCCCGTTTCAAAGCATGAGCGTTGCTGAAGCAGAAAGCTTCCAGATGGATATTCTCTCTCTTAGATCACATCTGTCTCACATCTGTCCTGAGATATTATCTCTCCGAATTGATTACGCAAAGCAGTAAATTCTATCAACTACTGCCATGGATCGTTATGTTCTGCCCACCAGTGAAAGTCTATCCTGTCTATTGATGCTGTCCTGGGGCCAAATTTCTCTGTTCTTACCAAGTTATTAATAGGCGCCTTCATTTGGCGTGGACTGTCACGTGAAAACCCTTGCTGGTGTCACCAGGTCAGAAACACACCCAGCTGCCGGACCCTGCTTCCATCTAGTTTGACAAAAGGTTCCTAGTGCTGAAGGTCTTCTCTAATGGCCTCCCTGGAGATCCTGCGGTGCAGCCACAATGAGGAGCCTGAACCACAGTCATCCATCCAGCAGGCAAGGACCTCAAAGTAGGTCACAATGACTAAGTGATGCTCCAGCAATGGTGTATACACAGTCGCAGTGGCCAACAAAGTTCTAGGGCTCTGCATATAAGATCACAATAGGACCCAGATTGCCCGGGCCTGCTGGTCTTTCTGCCACAAAGAAACCAGGGCACAAGGGATGATTGACATACTTTCCCAACAGGATTTGGCTCCTCAACAGAGCTGGACTCACATAAAAATACCCTTTGTTTCTGGCCAAAATGTAGGCCTAATATTTCCCCCCTCGTATCAGTGTTGTGTCATTGTACAATGCCTAACCAAGAAATACTGCCATCTACCCAAGAGCATAACAGCACAAATATGCAACTCTCAAAGGCCATGACATTTTAATCCAGTGCTTATGGCTCCTTAAAATAGTGTGGTTCTGTTAAAGAAGAGGGCCAGAGATACACACCAGTGAGAGTTGATATATTTGGAATAGGGGGGTCACAACCGCCAAAGCCCTTAATGAATGTTACCATAAGCACAATATATTTAGGAGGCGTCTGTTAATTGTTTATGACCCAGGGGAAATGATCTGTCTGCTTTTTGTTTACTGGACAGAAGGAGAGCGTGGCTATGCGCCTACAGGCTTCCGACATGTGCAGCAGTACTGTAACTGATGTCATTGGGATTTGCACATATTTGCAAGTCATATTGTTCACTAAGCCCAAGTGCATTGATGAGGCACTTTACTCTCGTCAGCTGTGAAGGAAAACTGCCACACAACCCTTTACAATGGCTCAGCCCTGAAATTACACACTTTCAACATTGTTGTAGTCATTGCAACATTATTTTATAGATAAAAGATTAATACAGTAGTGGGCACCGATATCAACGTAATTCAACACACAAGCTGATAAGCCATAGAAACCAATGGCAGGGTATTCTCACCACTTGCCTTCTCCCCAGGACTTGGCCTTTGACATAAATCTTACCTAAGAACATTAATATTTCCTAAATGTCAAAATATTGGCCAACTAAGAACTGTTAGTAAAATACAGTGCAAGAGTTTATTTTTATTGTGTTGCCAAGTCTAACCGATACAGATGCTGTTTTATTGATGCCCACGGCCAATGAAAATCAGCATCATTCAAAATCTTACCTTATGTTACCATCTTGTAAGGGCATTCGAAAACCTCAGTTTACAAACTGTATTGCTTAGGCGACCTGAGTGGTAACCGATATAAAAGGGCTGTTTTGAGTTAGTATTTTCAGTAAAAAGTGATGGTGTGCTATCAAATACTACTCCCCGACACATCTATAATTGACACATAAAATGTAATTTGCACTAATTTGTGTGGGGAGATTAATCTCACATGGTGTAATCACACTGAAAATACTAGGGATGACACAATACTCCCTCATGCCATATTCTTTATTCTTAATTGGATGCTATTTGTTTTGCTTCAGATAAAATGACAAAGATCCGCTTATGCCACAGTCACATTAAGTTATTTTTCATGAAGCTTTTTTTGTGTGGTTTCACTATGCATGAGAGAGAACCACCACGGTGTACTGTACGCGTGTGAACTGTCATGAAAGTAATGGGATAGCCAGAGTTTGGGTCAATTCATTTTAAATGTATTCAATTCAAGGAAGCAGATTTTGTTCACACTCGAGGGTTAGTCTCACTTTATATATTGAACTGACTTAATTGAAAGTGAATTGACCCCAACCTGGGTGATACCAATCTGTTTTCTAGGCTGTACACAAGATGCTGGCTTGATGCTGATGTCAGGACCTTTTGATTACTGTGCAGAATGTTGAAGCTGGATTTCCAATGTGTTGTAAACACTGGGAAAAACAGAAAAAGTATTATGGTGTCATCTGTGCGTGCATTATACAGGCACAGGCGCTCTTTAACTGTGTGGCACAGATCAGATCTTGTAATTGTCTAAACAACGAGCAACCATGGTGATTATCTGACTGTTTCACAGAGTTAAAATCAGATTTTTTTTCTGATCCTGTCTTCATTTAAACATCTGTCTTCTAATCAGCACATTGAGCACAAATACTGACTGAAAGGCCCCTAATGCTTCTTTTTGGGATCTGTGATTCTCAACTTAAAGGGACAGGTCACCCATTTTACATTATCTTACAGCAGGGGGCCAGGAAGGGGGTGTTTTGACAGAGATGGATGCTGCCGTAGTGGCCAGACCCAACACACTATTTTATTGATATGCTTTATACATCATCCAAGGGGCCATAGACTGGACAGGCCATAGACGAATGACTGCAAGAATTTAGCAGCGATGAAAACTGGCTTCAGTCTGTGTTGTAATGATCAACAGAGACTGCATTTATCTCTTATATCAGTGTTTTATCAGTGGTTGCTTGACCGCCAAAGCAGATGGCGAGCATGGCCAAAGTTCAAGCAGTAAAATTAGTGAACTGTTTTGATGAACAGCAATGACCGAATCCACCTGCACCGTTCCCATGTTTACTTCTGTTGCAAAATGAGTAAAAAAAATTTAAATCAGCTCCCAGGCAGCAGCTCCATAAGTGAACAACCCCCCCAAGCTAACATACCATTATAATATACTGTAAAATGAGTGACCATATTAAAAGTTGCATATTCCCATAGTATAATTTCACTGTACATACAGTATGTGTAAAAACTGACCAATGCCAATAAATCAGATTTATGCCTTCTATCATGAATGGAGTATTTAATACCGTTTGCCTTTGAATGTGTGGGTTATTACTGAGTGTTATCCATACTGACACACCCTATTGTACATCCATTTCTAGAGTGGTACAGGAGGTGAAAAGTTCAGTTGCATGAAGGGAAAACAAAAGGAATTAGAAACACCTGGCTAGTGCTTGTTTGAAGAGCAAATTGTAGCCGTAAACCATGAGGGCTTATCTGTGACGCCAGGAGAAATACTCAGACAGTGCTCTCAAGCAGTGTTTATGGCAGCTTATTGTTTACAGTATGGATGGAGTGATCATGGCGTTGAGTCATTTAGCCACTGAAGGCAATTCTGTGGAAACTCAAAGTGCTTGGAACACTGTATTTGGCAGTCCAACATTTGGGATTTGAAGTGGAAAAAACTTGGGAGTGTTGCTTTTGTCCATGTCACCTACATGTGGTGGAGAGATGGCTTCAGTATGACACAGAATACCTTTAATTTACGTGACATACAGAAGTACAGACACTCAGGACTGTAAACCTAAAGGGCAGGAAGAACTGAGAAGGGGGAAACACTGACAAAAATGAAGGAAAAAAAACACTGCAGAAATATAATTGATATAGATACATTTCACATCAACAATCATCTACAGAAATGTAATAAAGCACTCAGTGGTGAGATCATATCCCCCCCCGTTTCCTTGTGTTAATGCAGTGCTGCAGTGTGGCTTACTCCTTGGCCATTGGATTTGCAGCAAAACAGAACTGTGACCTATTCAGATAGCTTATGTATAAAAGCTTCCACTTCCAATGCAGAGTATGTTTTCACTGAACCACATATTTGTGACCCACAGCTGCCTCTACTGCTACTATTTTGTATTTCTGTCTGTGACCAAAAATCAGAACTCCCTTTCCTCGGCCGCATTGGAACAGCCTATTGCTTAATTCTCTTGTATCTTCATTGACCTCCATGAGAAAGGTGAAGGGTAAGTTGCACAAGAGGCAAACGTTCTATAAATATAAAACTATATATACTTTTACAATATCTACTTGTCACAGAATAACAGGCCATCCAAACACCAGCCGTCCTCGGCAGCAGAATCCTTTCTCTCCACTGACCGTGAACGGAGGGATAAGAGGACAGGAAGCTGACTGGGATACAGCCACTTGGAGAAGGTGTGGCGGGGAGTGAGTGAAGTGGAAAAGCAGCTGTGGTTACTGGGTCCTCAGAAACACAGATCATTCTCTCCCAGTGAGGAGAAGCACTCATCCACACTCTGCTCTGATACTTCCTCCAGGGATGACGGGTTCCACTTGGGGCTCTGGTCCTTGTCAATTAGCACTGGCAACACACAGGCATTGGCAACACAAAAGTCAATGATAGCGCCACATGTCAGAGCCAAGCAAACTGTAGGTGTCTGGTAATCTAAAGGGGCATTAACTCATCTATGACCTTTATCGATCTATTGGCAACCAGGAGGAATTGCAATAACATTGATAGAACTTAAGAGTCTCTGGCACAGCCCCCACACACTAACCCCTTTAGATAGACTATGATCTTTTTTGCTATGGGGCAGTAAAAACCTTACACATTTTCCCTTGGTTCATTATCTCCCTCTATGTAATCCATATAGATTTTGCTACAATGTTCAAATTCCCATCCTCTCTGAAGGCAATATCACCTATTCTGACTGCCTGAGAATGTTGCCCATGTACTGTATCATCACCTGTAGAGCAATCTCGGAACCTAGAGTCTATTATGGATAAGGATAGTAGACTCTGGGGGCAACTCCCACTGTGTCTGGGTTATCCGGTCCAGCCAGCGGCTGCCGGTCATATAGTTTTTACGGTCATTTTTGATATCAAATTTTTGCCATACCCTGTCGGCAAGCAAGCTAACATATCGCGTTTGTCAAGCAAATACATTAAACAAAGCAATCGGACTGTAATACGACTCACGGATAGAGACTTCCTCTTCCAGGGACCGGGCATCCACCAGCAGTTTTACAGTCCGATTGCTTTGTTTAACGTATTTGCTTGACATATGCGATGTGTTAGCTTGCTTGCTGACAGGGTATGGCAAAAGTTTGATATAAAAAATGACCGTAAAAACTAAAAACTAAAAAGGAAGTCGTAATCCGGATATCCTGGCTAGACCGGATAACCCAAAAATAGCAGACGCTGCGCCCAGAGGCTCGGACGGTTGTCAGACTGACTGAGCCTCTGGGTTCCGAGATTGCCTGCAGAGTATTCAGATTAGCAGTGCTTAGTGTACAAAAGTCATGGCATATGAAACCTGTTTCTAGTTGTTTTACCAATCAAAAGGATATCTGACAATCATGTCAGCTCTAACTTAGGCACAAGTTTAACTTCTTTTATTATTTGTCATACAGTATTTGGTCAAGCATAAGGACTTTATCTAACATAGATGAGGATCAGTTCTGACTTGCATTTCAAAATAGAAATTTGATACTGTAGATATCAGTTCAACATACAGTTTTTCTTCATCGTATATCAATGCTATAGACCACATAAAAAGCTTAGTCCATTTGTGCAAAAGTACAAATGAAAACGTAAAACAAACATTTTGATTTGATCCTTTCAAAAAGTTGAACAACTTACCAGCTCTTACACCCTCATAGAAGTCATAGCCCCTCTGCAAAACAACAGAAACAAGTCAATTAGACGATCCTCTTCGTGAACATTTTTTTCTCCAACATTAGTTACAGATCAGTTACATTGTGTTTTGGCAAGAAATACACGTCTGATCAAAAATGCAGAACTGTGTTACTTTGCAATGTTAGTTGTGATCTTAAAAAACATCCTACTCATTTTCATCCAAGGTGTTAAAAGTGAGAAAACAAGAAGGTGCTGATATTTTGTCTAGAAGCAAAAACCCCAGTGAGGTGGGTTGACTTGTACCATGCAGGCCTGGCTGAGTCGGTACTCCATCACCAGCACGTCCTGCAGGCTCAGAGAGGCACCCTGCTGCAGCTGCTTATGGGTGATCTTCAGCGACATAGGAGACATCTTGGACAGGGTCTGGAGAAGGAGATACAGGCTAGTTTGCTACACAACCATCATGTCCAAAGATGGTGTTGTGGTTTAGACCCTTATCTCTGAATCATATGTACTCCTGCAGGCCTTGGATTGAATTCTCTCCCTTTGCTCCTCTACTCTGTGTCCCTCTCAGCTTTCCTACTGTCTCACTGTCTCAAAAAAAAGAAAGAAAAAAACATCAAAGGGGAGTGGACTGCCTTCTCTTCTTTTAGAAATAAAAAAGATGCAACCTCACACTCCTATAATACCATTTTAGAATGTAACCCTTTAAGAGGTCAAGTAGATGACAATCATATAAAAACACGACTAGGTCAAAACCTAGTATGTGGCAGGACCGTGTGCACTTTTGCTCATGCCTCTTTGTGTACGGAGAACTGTTTTCTTTTCCTAGGTGCACTTGAATGCATCACAATGTATTATGGTGAAAGTCGACCAATGTTATAACCCTCCGAGGCATCCTAACCAGATGCCCAAACCACCTCAACTGGCTCCTCTCGACGTGGAGGAGCAGCGGTTCTACTCTGAGTCCCTCCCGGATGTCTGAGCTCCTCACCCTATCTCTAAGGCTGAGCCCGGCCACCCTGCGAAGGAAACTCATTTCAGCCGCTTGTATTCGCGTTCTCGTTCTATCGGTCACTACCCAAAGCTCATGACCAGATGAGATCGACAGGCGGATCGGGGCGGCGTCTGCAGTGATGCGGTCGCTCAACCGGTCCGTCGTGGTGAAGAGAGAGCTGAGCCAGAAGGCGAAGCTCTCGATTTACCGGTCGATCTACGTTCCAACCCTCACCTATGGTCATGAGCTTTGGGACGAGGGAACCGGAAGTGCAAAAATGCTAACTCATTTCCGGGTTTTAGGACTTGTTCCTGCACCACTCTATTTCATCACGTGTGCGAAAATCGACCAATGGTGTAACTTCATCAGACAGCGAGTGAATGCATCAGTCACCCAAACTATGATCAGTCAGTGAATGAATGCATCAGTCACCCAAACTATGATCAGCTACTCAAACTATGATCAGTCAGCGACATTCGCGTCTGACGGGCTGCCCGCTTTCGCAGTCCAGCCAAAAAGCATTGCAATATGCAAATAAAGACAAGTGTCTCTGCATGGCCATGCATTTAATGTACTATACAGACAGTGGCTCAGATAATATTCAATTCTCTAATAAACTAAATCTCTAATGGCCATGTAATTGTATCCCCTAAACACAGGTTTTGCTACACATTACGTTTGTGTGTGTGTGTGTGTGTGTATGTGTGTGTGTGTATGTGTGTGTGTGTAAATATTTGTTGTTCAGTCTCATTGCAATAGTGAACCTATTATCATTCATCAATTTAGGTATTTCAGGTTAAAACATTTTGAATTTGAAAATTATGCAGCTTGGCCTTACCACTGCAGATGCTTAACCTAGGGCATGTGCACTGTTTCATGAGGTAGAGCACTGTCCTTCACAGGTCTGATCAGATTGGATCATGGGTATAGGTAAGGTGAAAAGCTCAGCATGAGTCACATTCATGAAGGGAGTGAATATAAAGTGACTGAGGACTGATTGTGACCTCATTGAGTCCTGATTGGGACTGATTGTGGAATGAAGCCATGGCGCTCTGCTAGCTAAGAGCTTTTAAATCTCATGTGAAGGATGTTTGTCCTGCTAACAAGTCAGTAGACTAACACTAAGCCTATTACGTGCTTAAAACTGAGGCAGTTACAAATTACTAACATCTACCGCTAAGGCCAAATAATTCCCTGGTCACAATCCAGTACCGTCAATGGGCTTTCGTCTGGTGGTGGGATAGCTGGATTGCAGATAGGAAATGTCAAGTGGTAAACTAGACCACACAAATATTCCTTTGAAATGGTTTCCATGACCACTGATATAGAAGGGAAATATTTGACTGTTCAAGGTCTTGCTGTGCTATATGTACACACACTGTGTTGCTGAGTTCTCAATATGTCTCTGCAGACTACTTGGGGAATAAAGTAATCATTATTCTGATTAAGGCACAGGTCAAGAGCCTACAGTACCTCAGCCTGTTTCATAGCGAACGATGAGCCATCTGCCTTCAGGTTCTGCAGGATGCCCTCCACACTGCTGGAGCCGAAAAGCCTGAAAGGTATTAGAAGCAAACATGTGTTTCGTCAGTATGGTTACTGGTTTGGGGAGAATGAAGTACACAACTTTAAACTGATACTTAACCAGGCAAGTGAGAGAATACATTTGTATTTATATTAACAGCTTGGGAGAGCAGTTGAGGGATAGGGAGGTTACATAAGTTCACAAAATCACACCTTGCCCAGTACTGTCTCAGTCTTGATCTGTTGGAAATCTAAAGCCCCTTCAGCAGAGCAGTTAGCAATAAGTGCTTTGATCAAAGGCAACTTGATGGTAGTTCTTGAGGGAGGAAAGAGCATGTCTCCTTCACTTCCATCCAATTTCCAAGCCTCTCAGCCAAAAGATTTGTTCTCTAACCATTAGGCTCCATTTTAAGTTGTGATCCATATAACTATTCATCAGAAGAGCAACAACTTGGGTAAAGTGCCTGTTACATGTGTACAAGCCTCAACATTTTAATGCAATTACATTTGGGAAAAGTCTACATTTTCTCTCCAATATCATTTCTGTTTCTGACCATTATTTCTAAAGATATTCGTGGACATTATCTAAAAAATGTGGTTGTTTGATATAACATAATAGTAATTCAACCAATAGCCAGTTAATGAAACATTTTACATTTGCTGCTCTACACCCCCAGTGTCAGGTAGGTCTACACTACAGCGATCAGTGCTGCACACCAAAGAGGGAGACTAAATCAATAAAACATGGAACTCGAGCATTATCACTTGAACCTTTAATTATTCATCACATTTTGTGCTGCATGCTTGCCCTTTTCCAGCACCGCCCCATTTCACCTTGAGAACACACCTTCACGCTTGGGATCTGCCCAGTAAAACCAGTCTTCTACTGATGGCCACTGAGCAGCTTCACTGGATCAAACAGGGGTTAAATACGTTGCTCAAGTAGTAGTAGTAGTTGAGGGAAGGGAGAACATTACTTATTCAATTTTCCCAACCAGATTTTCCAGCTTTCACTTTCATAACGTTCACATTCTGCCTCAACACTGTGCTTGGTGCTCTAAGTGACTAGTAGCCTAACAACGACAACATTACATAGCCAGAAGTACAGTATGTGGACACCTGCTCATCAAACATCCACTAGATGTTGAAACACTGCTACAGAGATTTGCTTCCATTCAGCCACAGCAGCATTAGTGAGGTCGGGCACTGAAGTTGGGTGGGTGGGATGAGGCCTGGGTTGCAGTTGGTGTTCCAATTCATCCCAAAGGTGTTGGATAGGGTTGAGGTCAGGGCTCTATGCAGGCCAGTCAGGTTCTTCCACACCGATCTCGACAAACCATTTCTGTATTGAGCTCGCTTTGTGCACGGGGGCGTTGTCATGCTGAAACAGGAAAGTGCATTTGACAAACTGTTGCCACAAAGTTGGAAGCACAGAATCCCATGTTAGTTCCATTCACTGCAACTAACAGGCCCTGACCATGAAAAACAACCCCAGATCATTATTCCTCCTCCAGCAAACTTTACAGTTGGTACTATGCATTGGGACAGGTACCGTTCTCTTGGTGTCCGCCAAAGCCAGATTCCTCCATTGGAGTAGCAGATAGTGAAGCGTGATTCATCACTCCAGAGAATGTAGTTCCACTGCTCCAGAGTCCAATAACAGCAAGCTTTACACCACTCCAGCTGACACTTGGCATTGAACATGGCGATCTTAGGCTTGCGTGCAGCTGCTCAGCCTGGAAATCCATTTCATGAAGTTCCCGACAAACAGTGCTTGTGCTACCGTTTTTTTCCAGAAGCAGTTTGGAACTCGGTGAGTGTTGTAACCGAGGACAGGCGATTTTTACGTGCTACACTCTTCAGTACTTGGCGATCCTGTTCTGTGAGCTTGTGTGGCCTACAACTTCATGGCTGAGCTGTGGTTGGTCCTAGAGGTTTCCACTTCACAATAACAGCAATTACATTTGACTGGGGCAATTTGGTGCCATGTTGAAAGTCACGGAGCTCCTTAGTATAGCCCAGTCTACTGCTGATTTTTGTCTAAGGAGATTGCATGACTGTGATTTTATACACCTGTCAGCAATGGGTGTGGCTGAAATACACTAAATAGAAGGAGTGTCCGCATACGTTTGGCCATGTAGTGTATCTTGATGTAGATGGCATTTGGTTCCTATGGTGGGGAATCAACGATTAAAGGTCTACCTGTCAATGTCAGCTATGTGCTCCTTTAAGACAAAAGGCTTCTCAGCATCCAGGCTACTCTGTGGAAAGAACAACACACAATGATCAACACCAAGAAAACATGAGACATCGAAAGCACTTACATGCATAGAGATTTTGGGAATAATAGCTCATATCCAGATTAAGGTTTTGGGGGGGATAAGCTGTTTATATACATCTGTGCATACATGAATTAAGATACCCCAAGTTATGACTGACTTATGACTTCATATTTAGAGAATAAGCATGTTGCATGGCCTATCTGCATACTGTATAACAGCAGCCTTGGTTTCCTACCTGGTTCTGGTAGGAATCTAGCACTCTGGAGACATCTTCAGCAGAGGGAGACTTCAAGTCCACAAGCTCTTTCTCCAGGTCTGGGATCTATGGGAGCAGGGGTTTGAAATAAACACAAACAACCAGAAAGAAATGTTTGCACATTTTGGCTGATTAGTCTGTTCTTTTAGCCACTTTGGCAGGTAGCCAGCCAATGTTCAGTCTCTCCTATATTCTAAAAACAACTTAAATAGAGAAGAAGTTAAATTGGCTGGTGAAGCTCTGGATCCAGATTAGCCAGCAGTAGAAAATGTTTGTTTAATTCCTTGGTGAGAATAATACACCTTCATACCATTCAAAATGGGACTATGTCAAAATTGGAATTAATAAAGTAGAATTCAACCCAGAAGGGACATAAATTGTTATTATTCAAAAAGGTATTTGTTTCACCTACAGGTCAAAAGTTTTGGATCAAATGTTTTGCTTTCATTTAATTAATTTTTTCCTTAATTTTCATTGAGGTGAGATGTTTTTCCTGTTTCTGTATGTTTTCTGTTCCAATATGTGTAAATAAATAAATCAATCTTCCCCACTGCTCGCCGTCCTAAAACCACTTCTGTCCAAGGTTGTGTTCTTATGTGTTCTCTAACACCCACTGTTCTGACCTCGCGCCAAGAGCAAGGACATGCCAAGACTAATAGAAACTGCCTTTGGGACAGATAGCCCATGTTGGCACCTAGATACCCAATACTCAGCATCCAACTTTCCAGTGGACCCTTTATCTCCACTCCCCCTTGTCCCTGCAGCACCATATCATTCACATCATTGGTAGGTGGTTTAGATAAGATGACTGAATTGCAGTGTGTTAATACTACTACTACAATTTACTTAGCATGCATGCTTTTTTTTCATCACTGCCCTGCTTTACATTGATATAGTTACACATCCACACCTTGGAGCTGCTCAGTACAACCACAGTCTTCATTTGGCCAGTGAGCACTGGGACAATTAGGGATTAACCGCCTTGCTCAAGGACAACTACTGGCAGTTGTTGAGGTGTGATATTATTTCTTATTCACTTTCTTTGACCAGATGGGGTTATTGTTTCGGGGTACAGTTTTATCTTCCAGCTTGAGTTACCTTCTGAGACTCTACAAAGTGACTGGCCACCCCAGCTCTCTGCACGTCACGCCCTTTGAGACGGAAGCCAGTCAGGGCCAAAAACAGCCCCAATTTCCCCTGGAGCCGCGGCAGGAAATAGCCACCTCCCACATCAGGGAATAGCCCTGTCAAAACAGAGAGTCAAGTGTTGAAACACATTCTGACAAATACAATTTTAGTACATGTGTAATTGTGTAATTGAACACTTCAAAATGTTAGCAATCTAACCACAACACAAATAACTAAAAAGGTGCGCTTGGAGAATGCAGACCTCCGCCCAGGATGTATGTTACATCACTCCACCAGGTATCATGAAAATCAGATGATGCGTTAGGCAATTATACCTCACTTCCTGTTTACGCGGCGCTGTGTTGACCTTGAGTGGCGGCCATGTTAAATTGTGCCCATTGACCGTAAGGGAACATGCATATTAATTAACTTCTATGCACTGTGAAGGAATTTCCACCTTGTTCCTATACAGGCTTATTAAATGTTTTATCTATTTATTTCTTACATTTGCTTTTACTCACTGTCACTTTTATTTTCTTACTATGCTCCACTTAATATATATTTTATAATGTATGTAAAGCACTTTGAATTGCCCCTGTTGTATGAAATGTGCTATAAAATAAACTTGCCTTGCCTAGAATGTCAAAGGGATGATGTGTTAAGCAATGAGACCTCACTTCCTGTTTATGTGGCGTGGCGTTGACCTTGAATGGCGGCCATGTTAAATTGTGCCAATTGGCTCTTATGGAACATGCATATTAAGTAGAATATCAAAGGGATGATGCATTAAGCAATTAGACTGCACTTCCTGTTTTTATGTGGCATCTGTTAGACCTCACTTCCTGTTTAAATAAATAAATGGTAAATGGACTGTATTTATATAGCGCTTTTCTAGTCTTCTAGAGACCACTCAAAGCGCTTTTACAATTCATAGACCACTATACCCATTCACTCTCACATTCACACACCGACGGCGGTGGCAACCATGCAAGGCACCAACCTGCTCGTCGGGAGCAGTGAGGGGTTCAGTGTCTTGCTCAAGGACACTTCGACACGCTACCCGGAGGAGCCTTGAACCGGGAACCCTCCAATTCCCAGACGACTGCTCTACCAACTGAGCTATTGCCGCCCCCAAGATTAGATGGCGTTGCATTGACCTTAGGTGGCGGCCATGTTAAATTCTGACCATTGGCTCTTAGGGAACATACATATTAAGTAGAATGTCAAAGAAATGATGCATTAAGCAATTAGACCTCACTTCCTGTGTATGTGGCGCCCTACATGTAATTCGGATCATCTCCAAAATCTAATGGGCTCTTCCTTGGCCCGTGCTACACCCCTCCACTGGGTATCATGGAAATCAGATGATGCGTTAAGCAATTAGACCTAATTTCCTGTGCGCGTGGATCCGCCCCAAAATTTCATGGGGTCGTCGGTGACCGATACTAAACCCTTCCACCGAGTTTGATGAAAATCAGTCAGGTCTCTCTCGCGGTCGTCCTCAGTCCTCAGGTAGTTTTTGCGT
>CABFOS010122938.1:0-11720 GCA_900660315.1 Diretmoides pauciradiatus | reverse complement strand
CTAACTCTAACCCTAACCCTAACCCTAACCCTAACCCTAACTTTAACTGTCCGAAAACCTATCCCCTACCCCACATCCCTGCCCTAAGCTTAACCACTACCCCCCTTGCCTCAACCTAACCCTCACGACCCTTACCTCACCTTAACCGTCCAGGGCGTAGAACTGCGGGTCTGAATCTGCGGGTTTGGATCTGCAGCCTCCGGGTCTGCAGACACATACTACGGGCGGACAGACCATCTCCTTTTACAACGCTTTTGTATGGTTATTAAAAACCATAAACATAGTAATTCCTCCTCGACCAATACGTGCGTCTGCTGCGCAGCAAAATCCTAAATTAGATTTGTCTATTTTTACGCGCGTCGACGCGTCCCACTACACTAGGACTATTGTGCATTGTACACTGTGTCTGTGTGTGTGTATCTGTCTATTGAATATTTGGTTGTCAATAAACTTAACTAACAAACTAACTGTAGAGAGACACACACGCCGCTAAAACCCCGACGTATTGTCAAAACACCGTCGGGTTTTATCGCTGTCTCCCCCTATGTGCGTAGACTGGTCCTGGAGCAAGACAAGCCGACAAGCTGGTTGTAATAACTGTTGGGCTTCTATACGGACGTGTCTACTTCTACTGTTTTTTACCACCTTCTACTACTTCCTGCTTTATTTTCTCACTACTGCCCCTGTCTTTGGGGTGGACACTGCAACGGCGAACGCGTCAAGTATAAACACCCGAGTGCTCCGTTGAAGTGCGCGCGCATGCACGCGCACCCAGGCGAAAGTATAACAAGGCCTTAACAAGTTAAGGTGTTGTGGGGGTCCTGGTCTGGACCAGCAGACCAGGACCCCCACAATACCTTCACTCTAACATGTTAAAGACCTTACAGAAGGTTCAGCAGTCAGAACGTGGTCCTAGGTTACCACCACTAGGTTACACAAGTAAAGAAAGAACCTTAAAGTACACTGTGCTTCTGTGTAGTGCAATATCAATGGTTCTTTTAGGCTCATACTGTAGCAGAACCCGTTACGGTGTTGAGAAGGTTCTACATAAACCTCTATGGTGACGAACATATGAAACGCCCCCCAGATTAACAGGAACCAGACTGGGTTCTTTATTCTGATACTCCAGGTTGTTTTAGTAATTGTGGTTTCTTATAGAACCTCTACCCTAACCAGAGAACCCTGGAAGAACCCCCATCTTTCTGCACGCTGTATGTAGTACCTAGTTACTCTGCTGCATGTTGCAGGTTCTCTACAGCTAACTGAGCAGAGTCTGAAATACAATATTATATTATCTGCGTATAGATGTACATGACAATTAGTAAGAGATGAAAACATATTGATATAAAATGTAAAAATAACTGGACCCAGGATTGAACCTTGTGGAACACCCTTAGTTATTGATAAAAACAAGGTCACTGACTGCCGGCGATCAGAAAGGTAATTCAGGAACCATGTATTAGTACTTGAAGTGGTAAGCTGGTCCAGAGAGATGGGGTGACATGCCACCAACGTCCCTGAACGCCTCCTAGATGTTCCAGTCACATTTAGGATGAAGACAATTTTGAAAGAAGGGGTTTGTGACTCGGACTAGACTTTCTTCAGGAACCCAGCCGTAGGTTGGCGCCACCTCAGAACCAAAGCGACCGGTTGGTAGTTAAAATCCCGCGCCTGGTCTTCAGGTGTTTGTCAGTATGATCCTGTATGTTTTTCTGCTAGACTGCTGTGACACCAGAGACCTCCAGGGTGTGTCGGCTACACCACAGAGATCTCACAGCTAAACATTCATTTCATCATTCTGGGAGCTTCACATCTCCCAAACATGATGTCAAACCCAGTAGCAGTTCCACCACTCAGGACCAGCTCAGGACTAGAGATCAGGGTGAGACCGGACCACCAGCCAGATCCTGGGAAAACAACAATTCAATCCATTTTTTATTGGAGTTAAATATACAAATCCTGTTGTGATAAAACATCTAAACAGAAAAACATCAGTAGTAATAACATCAATCCCTTCTCCTCCAACTTCTCTTACTTGTACTCGTCCTTGTAAAAGAGAGAAAGGTACATTAACTCTGATTCTACCTGTAATGAGAAGATTCACAACATTGTTTCAAAATTGTCTCACTGTACATCACCACGCTGGTCTTCATTTAAGAGATAGTGGACCTTCCAATTAAAGGGTAACTTAGGGATTTTTCAACCTGGACCCTATTTTCCCATCACCTTGTGTCTACTGATGGGAAGAATTTTTGAAATTGGTCCAGTATTGAGCGAGCGGTTAGCCGCTAAACCAACTGCAATTTAACCCTTCAGGGCAAGTTCACCCCTAAATGTACGTCCTCTAAAAGCTCTGATTGTTCTAAGTGTCTGACAGGATCCTGACAGAGAAATAAAACGTTTTTCTTTACCTTTCGCTTGATCCGGTTTGTTGTTATTGTGTTAGCATCCATTTGTAGCACAACTAGCCACAACAACAGCAAGCCCACATCCATGAAACATTAAAGCTGCGCAAATTGTTGCGTAACGTTTTGTTGGCCCAATTCAGAAATGCGCAAAAATGAACCATAGTTGTTTATCTTTTAGACACTAAGCTGCTTTTTGTCCTCCAACACAACGAACTGTTGCCAGCAGTCATCTCTCCAACGGCGTCATCTTCCCAAGAGGTCTCACAAAATTTCAGAACGAGACTTCTCCTTGACAGCCAAGTCTTGCTCAAGCAGAAGTCTGGTTCTGAAATGTCGTGAGGAGTGAGACCTCTTGTTGCACTTGCAGCTACACCTTTGTTGGATAGGGACTCGCTGTTGTGGCTAGTTGTGCTACAAGTGGATGCTAACACAATAACAACAGACTGGATCAAGCAAAAGGTTAAGAAAAACATTTTATATTTCTGTCTGGATCCTGTCAGACACTTAGAACAACAATCAGAGCTTTTAGAGGACGAACATTTAGGTTAGAACTTACCCTGAAGTGTTACATTGCAGCCGGTTAAGTGGCTAACCGCTCACTCAATACTGGACCAATTTCAAAAATTCTTGTTCCCATCAGTCACGTAGACACAAGGCAATGGGAAAATAGGGCCCAGGTTGAAAAATTCGACGTTACCCTTTAAGGCAGTCAGACGCTTTGCCTGATCAATAAACCGGTCCACTCCTCAAATAACGATCCGGAGGAACCTGCTCACACTACAGGCAGAATCAGGTGACGCTTAAGGGACGTCCTATTATGAAAACGAGTATCTGGCTGGTGAGCTAGGCTGAGTCCGTGGTGACTTTTGGAAGAGGAAATTGTTTTCCTGCTCTGACGGGGAACGCTGAGGTGACGCCAGAACTCACAGCCATACCTGGTGGAAGACATGGGACAGCGTTTAGGTGCACTAAAGCTGTCCCATGGGTGAGGACGGACCCGAGGTTCTGAGGGTTTGGTTGTGATTTCTGGTGTTGCTGTTCCACCGCAGGCCAGAGGCAGGATGAGGACCGAGACACTAAACGCTTGATTGATGTATTTTCAAGTCTGGCAAAAAAACATACAGGCGTCCCACTGAGAACCCGGCAGGTAAGAACCCAACGGGCCGCACACATTTCATCTGCTTCGGTTTGTGCTGGGAACATGATGGTGACGCCGCCGTATTTCTGTTTCCCCAGGAGCTTCATAGCCGAGATGCAGCTGTTCGTCAAGCAGCTGGGCAGAAGTAAGCACACTGCGAAAAAATTGTTTCTCAAAAAACAAGATAAATATACTAAAATTGGGAGAAAACTGCTTAAAATAACCAGAATTATCTGCCAGTGCAGTGAGAAAATTGCACTTAAGATTTCTTAAAATAAGACAAAATATCTAATTACGTACAAACCCCCAAATCTTACAATAAGTGAAAAGGGACAAATATCAAGCAATTCTGACTAGATTTAATTAAGGATGACTAGTTTAATAATTAAAATAATTCTTATTTTAAGAATTGTGTGAAAACAAGAATACATAGTGGGAAAAAAACAAGCAGAACATGCTGAAATTGGCTGAAAACTGGACATGTACTTGACTTCAAGCACTTTCAAATCTTAAAATAAGTGAAAACTGACCAAACATCAAGTAATTCTGTAGTTTTAATCAAGACAAGTTCAGTCAAATCATTTATTCTTAATCACATTTCTTAAAACACACAGCAACAAGCTCAAAATGAGACTAAAATGAGACTGCACATAAACAAGTTTCTCATAGGTTATTTAGTCAAGACATGCAGTATGTCAGAGTATATATCTATTCTATCAGAGTATATATTCTATCAGAGTATATATCTATTATATCAGAGTATATATCTATTATATCAGGGTATAAATCTATTACTGTATATCAGAGTATATATCTTGGTTATTAACAAGTAAATAAATCTTAAAATAAACATGTTTAAATTTATAGTCTTAATACAAGATAATTACACTAGAGAAGATTTTCCTTTTTTGCATCGCCCGCGGGATATTGAAATGTTGGCCGATAGCAGATAACTTCCATGGTCATATATATCAACAGGGATCACGGCCCGTGAGCACGGCTCCAACAAGAAGCTGGCCGCCCAGTCCTGTGCTCTGTCTCTGGTCCGCCAGCTCTACCACCTCAACGTCATCGAGCCATACACCGGCGTCACCAAGAAGAAGGAGGGAGAATCGGTATGAACGCCACTTAGCGCTCGGTGTTTAGAATCCTGTTCTACTCTTTATTTATCCGTGGAAGGATTTGACAGAGCTCCGCCTTCATACATGTCAATACATTCATACTGGGAGCTGCCCAGTAAACCCAGTGCTCTACTGCAGTGGTTCTCAACCTTTTTCTCATCAAGGACCATTATTTAGTCTCATTAGAGCCACAGACCATTTGATGAGATTTCACCTCTCATACCCAAAACTTTGAATATTTTGTTATTGTAGGACAAGATTTTGTCCAGAATTCCAACACTGTATTGATGTGGTAGAGAGAATAACAATTCTTCTACATTCTCTAATTGTGTAAACTTCTTGTAAATTAAGTAACGTGGATGTTTAACAATAATTTAACTCTTGAGAGAAACCAAATGGACCCGTACGGGTCCATTTGGTTTCATTTGTACACTCTGAGTTAAATTATTGTTAAACATCTGCATTTCATTTGTACACTCAAGTGTTTTAGACCTATAAGGGTCCATTTGGTTCCCAACTAACCATCATTTAGCTGGGGACCACCTGGAACCCCCTCAAGGACCACTGGTGGTCCCCGGACCACTGGTTGAGAACCACTGATTTAAATTACAAGCCTTTTTTTACTTGTAGAGAAAGACAGGGAAGCATAACTTAGAACCAAAATGGCAGCGCTGGAACCAGAAAAGCTCAGGCTTCAGGGAGGCACAATACTGTAAACTCTAAGAATACATCGAGACAGCGCTTGGGTAACTGATATTTACCCCTGCTGGCCCAGCCCTGAGTTAAAAGTGAATTAAGTAAAGCAAAAGCCGTTTTAATTTTAAATCTCATCATTTCAGTAGAGAATAATTAATAATTGATGAGGACAAAACTAAACAATCAGTGCAGTCATCGTTGTATTTGAATAGTGACATTTAGACTGCAACATAAAAACAGAATAATTTATTGACTACTGGCACTGGTTTGACAGTTGTTTTTTGTACAATTAGGGGCGGTGGAGATAGTGTGTGAGATTGTGTGTAAACTGTTGGACTGTGCTGCTGTAGCAGGCAGGATGTGAAGAATATTAACATTGTTACTGTATGTGAGAGTACTGAAGCACCAATGTACGGTGGCCCTGAAGTGTCACAACACAACAAATAAAAAAAAGTGGCAACGCATCAAAAAAAGTTGCAACACAATTCAAAAAAAGTGACAATGCGTCAAAAAAGTGACAACACATCAAAAAAGTGACAACTTCAAAAAAGTGACAACTTCAAAAAAAGTGACAACACATCAAAAAATGTCAACTTCAAAAAAAAGTGACAACACATCAAAATAAGTGACAACTTCAAAAAAAGTGACAACTCCAAAAAACTGACAACACATCATAAAAAGGCACAACTTCAAAAAACTGACAACACATCAAAAAAGGCACAACTTCAAAAAAAAGTGACAACACATCAAAAAAGGCACAACACAAATCAGCCACAACACAAATCAGCCACAACACAACGAAAGTGCGCCACAACACAACGGAAGTGAACTACAACTGGAGTGGACTACAACTATTGTCTACACACGTGGAAGAGGAATGTGCTATCTTGCCTGTTTGAGAAGTTATTTTACAGTTTGCTATTTTGTAATATCCTGTCATTTGATGCCCACACATATAATTTGTAATGCAGCTGTAGCCTACTTCAGATAATAGATGGTTACTTTGAGTGATATTACTACAGGCACTAGTGGGCTGGCTCAGGGGTCCTACCACGTGTTGATCTAGCATTTCTACAGACAGTTTGCTGATTGTTTGCTGATTGTTTGCTGGTTGTTTATGTGATTTCAGGTGAGTAGCATAGAAGTAGAAGTGATATTTCTGATACAATGGAAATGTGTAAAAGGTCGAAGAGTAATAAGTAAAGGTGAAGGGTAATGCTAATGTGTGTGCTTACAGAATTCTACCAGTGAATTGAAAATGTTACCATGAGACTCTCACGGCAACATTTTCAATTGCATTACCCTTCACCTTGGCTGTAACTTTCTAAAATCTTCAACCTTTTACAGTAGTAACTATTTTTTCTGAAACCATACTGAGCCTTTGAGAGAATATTCAATTGGTTGAGATAGTTACTTAGTCTCATGTACACCACTTTCTCAAACACCTTGGAGAGAGTAGGTAAAACAGATATTGGGCGATAATTATTTATATTGTTTTTATCACCTGATTTGTAAATTGATATTATCCTGGCTATTTTCAATGCGAAAATGTGGGACTACTCCAAGTAATAGTGATAGATTAGTACAGTGTGCAAGTGGAATTGCAATTGCCATAGCTATAGCTTTTATGATTTTACTGCAGATCCCATCAGCACCAGCAGTGTATGAACTTTTTAGTGTTTTTATCATTTCTAGTAGTTCACGAGGATCAGTAGGTATAACATAACATAGGCATAACTAACCATACTAAACAGACAGAACTCAGACAGAAAAAGAGTTAGGGCAAGAGAGAGATGTTTGTTTATGATATACAGAGTCGATATATGGAGTCCGCTTCAGTAGAACTACTGGAATGCGATGGTGAAATAGCCTGCCCACTCAGCTGATCTATAAATCCACGAGCACGAGTTCAACAACTTCTGACACCATGTTTATTTATGGTATACAGAACGAATGATGGCAGACATCTAGTTCAGAACGTGTAATCCAAGAATGAGTGTCACGTTGCCCTACATCCGGGGTCATGCATCAAAACAACAAAGCAGTAGATTGCCGATGGCATCGATCTAACTAGACCCCATAATAAGAGAGAGAGAGAGAGAGAGGGGGAAGGCACAGAGAGACAGAGGGAGACAGAGAGAGAGAGAGAGAGACGGGAAAAACCCAGAGCCAGGGGGCTCGGGGCACCACCGTACAAGTTGTACATTATTGTACAATTGGGGGTTTGTACCCAGTGGAGACCATATTCTTTAGAAAAATGTTTTTCCACTATGATGAGCATCAACATTTTTTTTTAAGTCCTGAAATCTGAACTTTCCTTTCGAGGCATGGCACCCATCCACAAACCTGTGCAGTGAAGACCAGACTGTGAAGAGGTTCACATTCTTTTTTCCAACAACGATGTGTCATCTAATAAAACAGTACAATATTTCTGTATTTCTTTATCTGTTAGGACTTTAATTGTCTTCTGAACTTTTATGTCAAATCAATGCAGAATTTCCTAAAGGGTTCTCTTTTTCTCACCACTATATATAAACTGATTTATTCAATGGATTGTTTTTTGAAGATGGCTACATGTGCAGCTGCATCTCAGACCCCTTAATGTAGGCTCATTTGTCATGGAAATAGCAATTTGTGTATTTTTTTGGTAAAAGCAAAAACTTGCCTGATTCTGTTAGAATATGATATAAATATAAGAAAAAAATAGGGTGCCATTTTTCTTCCGCGTTCTAATGCCCTGGAATTTAAGATGGCTGCCATGATACAAAAACGGCATAAATTTGACATAACAATTGATATAAATCTGGTTCCAATATTTTTTTCAACATCTATTACTTATAAAACTAACTTTAAATAGAGATTACCACATGGATATCAACTTCCCTGGGATTACAAATCTTTTTATTTTGTGTTTCAGACAGACTGCCATCTTGAATTAAACATGGCGGCCCCATAATTGATGGTTGAATGCAGTCGCTGGATGCAGTTTTTCCGCATTAGCTTAAGGTTTAAACATTTGGTGTATCTACGTATACAAAGATATATTTTCTTTGTATTTGCAGGAAACAATTACCCACAGCAACCATAATGTAGCTTAGAGTCCATATATCAACCAACATGGCAGAGTCTTCTCGGCGCTCCGCCAGGGCCATAACTGACCCCGGCGGGGCCGATCCGAGGACCTCACTAAACCATCCAATGGGTTGTAGCGACGGGTGGTGTGTACAAAGGGCAGGGACTTAATCAACGCGAGCTTATGACCCGCGCTTACTGGGAATTCCTTGTTCATGGGAAATAATTGCAATCCCCAATCCCTATCACGAGTGGGGTTCAGCGGGTTACCCACGCCTCTCGGCAAAGGGTAGACAAACGCTGAGCCACTCAGTGTGGCGCGCGGCCATCTAAGGCCCCGGACATCTAAGGGCATCACAGACCTCTTATTGCTCAATCTCGTGTGGCTGGACGCCACTTGTCCCTCTAAGAAGTTGAATGCCGACCGCACAGGGCTACGTAACTAGTTAGCATGCCGGAGTCTCATTCGTTATCGGAATTAACCAGACAAATCGCTCCACCAACTAAGAGCGGCCATGCACCACCACCCACAGAATCGAGAAAGAGCTATCAATCTGTCAATCCTTTCCGTGTCCGGGCCGGGTGAGGTTTCCCGTGTGGGGTCAAATTAAGCCGCAGGCTCCACTCCTGGTGGTGCCCTTCCGTCAATTCCTTTTAGTTTCAGCTTTGCAACCATACTCCCCCCGGAACCCAAAGCCTTTGGTTTCCCAGACGCGGGTCATGGGAATAACGCCGCCGGATCGCTAGTTGGCATCGTTTATGGTCGGAACTACAACGGTGTCTGATCGTCTTCGAATCTCCGACTTTCGTTCTTGATTAATGAAAGCATACTTGGCAAATGCTTTCACTTTCGTCCGTCGTCTTGAAAAATAATTTCACCTCTAGCAGCACAATACGAATGCCCCTGGCCATCCCTCTTAATCATGGCCCCAGTTCAGAGAAGAAAACCCACAAAATAGAACCGGGGTCCTATTCCATTATTCCTAGCTACGGTATTCAGGCGACCGGGCCTGCTTTGAACACTCTATTTTTTTCAAAGTAAACGCTTCGGACCCCGCGGGACACTTAGCTAAAAGCATCGAGGGGGCGCCGAGAAGCAGGGGCTGGGACAGACCGTAGCTCGCCTCGCGGCGGACCGTCAGCTCGATCCCGAGATCCAACTACAAGCTTTTTAACTGCGGCAACTTTAAGATACGCTATTGGAGCTGGAATTACTGCGGCTGCTGGCACCAGACTTGCCCTCCAATAGATCCTCGTTAAAGGATTTAAAGTGTACTCATTCCAATTACGGGGCCTCCAAAGAGTCCTTTATTGTTTTTCGTCACTACCTCCCCGAGTCGGGAGTGGGTAATTTGCGCGCCTGCTGCCTTCCTTGGATCTGGTAGCTGTTTCTCAGGCTCCCTCTCCAGAATCGAACCCTGATTCCCCGTTACCCGTGGTCACCATGGTAGGCACAGAAAGTACCATCGAAAGTTGATAGGGCAGACACTCCAATGAAATGTCGCCGCCGCGAGGGCCAGCGATCCACTCTGTCTGGACTTACATATTCAGCGTGCACACTACATAGCCATGATTTGGAGAAAAGCTGATGAAAATCACCCACGCCTCCCAGCACCTGCTGCATGATTCAAGGTTCAAGTTACTTCTCTCCTGTTAGATGTTTGAATCCACCAGCTCCTGAGGCAGTCCTGCACCTGATAAAGTGCGGATGCAAAAGTGGATGTGAAGGAAGGTGTAGTTGTCGCATAAACAATATCCCATGTACAGAATTCTGTGGATGTTGGGTTTTTACTTGCAACAACAAAACAAGCCAACCAGGGATAAATGAAGTGTGAAGATGTTTGATGTCCATTGCTAAAACTACACCTATACCTATTTCTTTCATAAAATGACTGAACAATAACTAACATGGTTTCACTATAGTTATATAGATTTGTTTATTGACTTGTTCATATAATTTATATACCACATGACCAATACATTACTTTAATTAAACAGATATCTTGTTTGTACATTTATTTCCAATATCATTGTATCGACTACAGTGTCGAAATAAGTAGAATTTAGTTTAAACGGTAGCCATTTTGGACGCCATCTTGAAATTAGGCATGGAAATCACAACTTTAGCCTAGATTTGATGATTCCATTGGTTTTCTTGTGTCAGAAACCTATATTTAGATACTTTGTAATTATATCATGTGTACTAGCGAAGATATTGAATTATTACTAAACGGCGGCCATTTTGGACGCCATCTTGGATTTCAGACCCTTAGAATGTGAAGAAAAAATGGCACCCTATTTTTTTTAATAAAACTTATATCTTCTTTCAACATCAATTGAGTTTTTGGTTTTACCAAAAAAATTACACGAAATTACAAATGAGCCTACACTACCTGGGCACATAAGTGGCGCGTCGTGTTGTGCCGTAGCGCCACGCTCCCGTTCTAACCAACTTGAGGGGCTACAGCGTGCACGTCTGACGTGTGTAATACTTGCATGTGCTGCGCAGCAAAATCCTAAATTAGACTTGAAGTCTATTTTTACGCGCATCGAAGCGTCCCTCTAGTCAAGTAAAGTCAATTTTATTTATATAGCACATTTACAACAGCTGAGGCTGAACCAAAGTGCTTTACAGATAAAAAAACATAAAGCATAAAAACATATATGCAGAATAAAACATAAAACAGCATAAAACATGAGAACATATATGCAGAACATAAAAGGTAATCAAAACCCGAGCCTTAAACTCAATATTTATTGCGAAATAGAATGGGATCTTCTATTTGCAAACGGTCTTTAAAAAAGTTTGATTAAAAATAGGGGTAAGGGCTCAGAAACAAAATAAAAATCTAGCAAATTGCAAAGTAAAGTAAAAGGGACTAAAATAGGAACAACTGGGGAAGGCCTGGAGATAGACTCTACTCTGTTGGAAGGCCTGGAGATAGACTCTACTCTGTTGGAAGGCCTGGAGATAGACTCTACTCTGTTGGAAGGCCTGGAGATAGACTCTACTCTGTTGGAAGGCCTGGAGATAGACTCAACTCTGTTGGAAGGCCTGGAGATAGACTCAACTCTGTTGGAAGGCCTGGAGATAGACTCTACTCTGTTGGAAGGCTTGGAGATAGACTCTACTCTATTGGAAGCCCAGGGAGAAGAGATGAGTCTTGAGCATGGACCTAAATGTCTCCAGGCTTTGGGCTGACCTAACGTGAAGGGGGAGGCTATTCTAGAGTTTGGGGGCTGCTATAGCAAAGGCTCTGTCCCCAAACTCTGGAATAGCCTCCC